>JANXIP010000093.1:0-61063 GCA_026167965.1 Cyanocitta stelleri
AAAGAAGGACCCAAAAACACAGGGACCCCAGAACAGGGACCCCAAAACAGGGACTCCAAAACACAGGGACACCAAACCACAGGGACCCCAGAACAGGGATCCCAAAACATGGGGACCCTAAAACAGGGACCCCAAAACACAGAGACCCCAGAATGGGGCCCAAAAGAGGGACCCAAAAACACAGGGACCCCAAAACAGGGACCCCAAAACAGGGACCCCAAAACACAGGGACCCCAGAACAGGGACCCCAAAATGGGGCCCAAAACACTGGGACCCTAAAACAGGACCCCAAACCACAGGGAGCGCAGACCAGGGACCCCAAAACACGGGTACCCCAAAACACTGGGACCCCAAACCACAGGGACCCCAAAACAGAGACCCTAAAACAGGACCCCAAAACACAGGGACCCCAAAACACTGGGACCCCAAACCACAGGGACCCCAAACCAGGGACCCCAGAACACGGGGACCCCAAAACACGGGGACTGTAAAACACAGGGACCCTAAAATAGGGAGCCCAAAACACAGGGACCCCAAAACACGGGGAGCCCAGAACGGGACCCCAAAACAGGGACCCCAAAACAGGGATCCCAAAACACAGAGACTCCAAAACAGGGCCCAAAACACAGGGACCCCAGAACAGGGACCCTAAAACAGGGATCCCAGCACAGGGACCCCAGAACGGGGCCCAAAACACAGGGACCCCAGAACACAGGGACCCCAAAACACAGGGACCCCAGAATGGGGCCCAAAAGAGGGACCCCAAAACACAGAGACCCCAGAACAGGGACCCCCAAATGGGGCCCAAAACACTGGGACCCTAAAACAGGACCCCAAAACACAGGGAGCCCAGAACAGGGACCCCAAACCACAGGGACCCCAGAACAGGGATCCCAAAACACGGGGAGCCCAGAACACAGGGACCGCAGTACAGGGACCCCAAACCACAGGGACCCCAAACCACAGGGACCCCAGAACAGGGACCCCAAAATGGGGCCCAAAACACTGGGACCCTAAAACAGGACCCCAAACCACAGGGAGCGCAGACCAGGGACCCCAAAACACGGGGACCCCAAAACAGGGACCCCAAACACAGGGACCCCAAAACAGAGACCCTAAAACAGGACCCCAAAACACAGGGACCGCAGAACAGGGACCCCAAAACAGGGAGCCCAAAACAGGGAGCCCAAAACACAGGGACCCCAAAACACAGGAACCCCAAAACACAGAGACCCCAGACCAGGGACCCCAAACCAGCGGATCCACCCAAACAGGAATCCACCAGCCGGGGACCCCCCTCCAACCCGGGACCCACACAAAGCACAGACCCCCCAAAAATGCAGATGGTCCCAAAACGGGCCCCTCCCCCCCACCCCAAATGAGGACACCTCCGAGCAGGGACCCCCCAAATGGCGACCCCCAGAAAAGGGGACCCACCTGGGCACCGTCCCAGTGACACCCACCCACCCCCCCAGAGCCACCCTGGGACCCCCCCCCAGATCCCCCGTGACCCCCAAACCCCTCCCTGGAGGATCCTGGGGTGTCCCTCCCCCACTCAGGGGGTCCCCCGCCCCTCCCCCGCCCCCCATGGTGTATCGGGGTGCCCCCCCAGCCCCCCTGTCGGCCCCCCAGACCCTCTGTAGCCCCCCCACATCCTCATGGCCCCCCTCAGGGACCCCCGGGGGGGCTGAACCCCACTCAGGGTGCCCCCAAACCCCCCAGGGGATATGGGGGAGCCCCTCCCCAATGCCGCGGGTGCTCCCCACACCCCCTGTAACCCCCCCAGACCCCCACGGCTCCCCCAAATCCCCCTTCCAGACCCCTCAGAGCACCCCCATCCCATAAGGGAGGCTGATCCCCGCCCAGAGGGTCCCCCCAGCCCCCCGGGGGATTTTGGGGAGCTCCCCCCCGACCTGTGGGTGCCCCCCAGACCCCCTGTAACCCCCGCAGACCCCCACGGCTCCCCCAAATCCCCCTTGGAGACCCCTCAGAGCACCCCCATCCCACAGGGGAGGCTGATCCCCTCTCGGGGCACCCCCTGAGCCCCCCGGGGGATTTCGGGGAGCCCCTCCCCAATGCCGCGGGTGCTTCCCACACCCCCTGTAACCCCCCCAGACCCCCACGGTTCCCCCAAATCCCCCCTTCCAGACCCCTCAGAGCACCCCCATCCCACAGGGGAGGCTGATCCCCTCTCGGGGCACCCCCCGAGACCCCCGGGGGATTTCGGGGAGCTCCCCCCCGACCTGCGGGTGCCCCCCAGACCCCCTGTAACCCCCGCAGACCCCCACGGCTCCCCCAAATCCCCCTTGGAGACCCCTCAGAGCACCCCCATCCCACAGGGGAGGCTGATCCCCTCTCGGGGCACCCCCTGAGCCCCCCGGGGGATTTCGGGGAGCCCCTCCCCAATGCCGCGGGTGCCCCCCAGCCCCCCTGTAACCCCCCCCCAGATCCCCACAGTTCCCCCAAATCCCCCTTCCAGAGCACCCCCATCCTACAGGGGAGGCTGATCCCCTCTTGGGGCACCCCCCAACCCCCCGGGGGATTTCGGGGAGCTCCCCCCCGACCTGTGGGTGCCCCCCAGACCCCCTGTAACCCCCCCAGGCCCCCACGGTTCCCCCAAATCCCCCCTTCCAGAGCACCCCCATCCCACAGGGGAGGCTGATCCCCGCTCGGGGCACCCCCTGAGCCCCCCGGGGGATTTCGGGGCGCCCCTCCCCAATGCCGCGGGTGCCCCCCAGCCCCCCTGTAACCCCCCCCAGATCCCCACAGTTCCCCCAAATCCCCCTTCCAGAGCACCCCCATCCTACAGGGGAGGCTGATCCCCGCCCAGAGGGTCCCCCCAACCCCCCGGGGGATTTCGGGGAGCTCCCCCCCGACCTGCGGGTGCTCCCCACACCCCCTGTAACCCCCACAGACCCCCACGGTTCCCCCAAATCCCCCTTCCAGAGCACCCCCATCCCACAGGGGAGGCTGATCCCCTCTCGGGGCACCCCCTGAGACCCCCGGGGGATTTCGGGGAGCTCCCCCCCCGACCTGCGGGTGCCCCCCAGACCCCCTGTAACCCCCGCAGACCCCCACGGTTCCTCAGAGCACCCCCATCCCACAGGGGAGGCTGATCCCCGCCCGGGGCACCCCCCAACCCCCCGGGGGATTTCGGGGAGCCCTTCCCCAATGCCGTGGGTGCTTCCCACACCCCCTGTAACCCCCGCAGACCCCCACAGTTCCCCCAAATCCCCCTTCCAGAGCACCCCCATCCCACAGGGGAGGCTGATCCCCGCCCAGAGGGTCCCCCCAGCCCCCCGGGGGATTTTGGGGAGCTCCCCCCCGACCTGCGGGTGCCCCCCACACCCCCTGTAACCCCCGCAGACCCCCACAGTTCCCCCAAATCCCCCTTCCAGAGCACCCCCATCCCACAGGGGAGGCTGATCCCCGCTCGGGGCACCCCCTGAGCCCCCCGGGGGATTTCGGGGAGCTCCCCCCGACCTGCGGGTGCCCCCCCAGATCAAGAGCGGGGAGAACGCGGCGAGCATCGCGGGGGAGCTGGCGCGGCACACGCGGGGCCCGGTGTTCGCGGGGGACGTGAGCTCGGCCGTGCGGCTGCTGGAGCAGCTCCTGGACATCCTGGACGCGCAGCTGCAGGCCCTGCGCCCGCTCGAGAGGGAGTCGGCCGGCAAGAACTACAACAAGGTGCGAGCCCAAGGCGGGATTTGGGGGTTCAGCCCGCTGGGGGGGCGGTCAGGGGCCGCGGGGAGCAATGGGGACGCAGCGGTGGCACAGCCCGGACCCGCGGCTGCGGGCGCTGAGCCAGCTCGAGAGGGGAAAACTGCACCAAGGTGGGAGCCCAAAACCGGGATTTGGGGGTTCAGCCCCAAGGGGGACTGAGGGGACGGTGGGGGGGACCAAGAGGGGACAGAGGGGCTGGAGGGTGAGGGGCTCTGAGCACCACAAGAGCCACGGCAAGGTGGGAGCCCAAACCCGGGATTTGGGGGTTCACGGTGGGGGCAGGTGGGGGGCTCTGAGCGCCGAAAGAGGAAGAGTTACAGCAGGAGCGAGGGACCGGGTGGGACCCCAAAACCCCAATTCTGGGGTTCACCCCGCTGGGGGTGGTGACCAAGGGGGGGACACGTGCCTGTGCCCCAGTTTTGGGGTGCCCCTGCCCCAGGAGTTGAGGTGCTCCTGCCCTGACTTTTGGGATTGACTCCTGCCAGATTTTTGGGATTCTGCCCCGAATTTTGGGGTTGTCACGCCCCAGATGTTGGGGGGCTCCTGTTCTAGAGTTCAGACACCCCTGCCCCGAATTTTGGGGTGCTCCTGCCTGGATTTTTGGGGTTGCTGTGCCAGGCCCCTTCTGTGCCACGTTTGGGAGTCCTGCCCCAAAATGTTGGGGTTGTTCTGACCCGGACTTTGGGGGCTCCTGACCCAGATTTTGGGAGGTTCCTGTCCCGGATTTGGGATGCCCCTGGTGCAGGTTTTGGGGGTCCCACCCTCTCACCTGGGGTCCCCTCCCTGATTTCATTGTCCCCCAGATGCACAAGCGGGAGCGAACCTGCAAGGATTACATCAAGGTGAGGGGGCGTGGCCGGCAGGGGGTGTGGCCACGAGCGATGGGAGGGGGCTTTTGTGGGTGTGGTCAGGGTGTGGTGGGCGGGGCCGAGTGGGTGGGTGTGGCCAGGGGGGTCATGGTATGGGTGGGGGTCTGTGTTGGTGGGCGGGGTTTATTGATGAGGGGTGTGGTCTGTGTGGGCGGGGCTTGGGGTGGGCGTGGCCATCGTGGGCAGGGTCCGGGGGTTCAGGGAGCCTTAGAGGTGATGGGCAGGGCCTGGGCGGGTTGTGTCCCGAGGGCGGGGTCTGTTTGGGTGGGTGTGTCCCATGGGTGGGGTCTGTTTGGGTGGGTGTGTCCCGAGGGCGGGGTCTGTTTGGGTGGGTGTGTCCCATGGGTGGGGTCTGTTTGGGTGGGTGTGTCCCGAGGGCGGGGTCTGTTTGGGTGGGTGTGTCCCGAGGGCGGGGTCTGTTTGGGTGGGTGGGGTCCCATGGGCGGGGTCTGTTTGTGTGGGGGTGTCCCATGGGCGGGGTCTGTTTGGGTGGGGGTGTCCCAAGGGCAGGGTCTGTTTGGGTGGGTGTGTCCTGTGGGCGGGGTCTGTTTGTGTGGGGTGTCCCGGGGGTTGTACCCAGACACACCCAGAGGCAGCGCTGGAGACCGGGGGATGGGCGGCAGTGGGCGGGGTCTGTCCTGTGTGGGCGTGTCCCTGGGTGTGTCCCTGGGTGTGTCCCTGGGTGTGTCCCCGGGTGTGTCCCCTGGGTGTGTCCCTGGGTGTGTCCCTGGGTGTGTCTCTCTGGGTGTGTCCCTGGGTCTGTCCCTGGCGTGTCCCCGGGCGTTGTCCCTGGGTCTGTCCCTCAGTGTGTCCCTGGGTGTGTCCCTTGGTGTCTCTCTGGGTGTGTCCCCTGGGTGTCTCTCTGGGTGTGTCCCGGGTGTGTCCCCGGGCGTGTCCCTGGGTCTGTCCCTGGGTGTGTCCCTGGGTCTGTCCCTGGGTGTGTCCCCTGGGTGTCTCTCTGGGCGTGTCCCCGGGCGTGTCCCCGGGTGTGTCCCTGGGTGTGTCCCCTGGGTCTGTCCCTCAGTGTGTCCCTGGGTGTGTCCCTGGGTCTGTCCCCAGGTGTGTCCCTGGGTGTCTCTCTGGGTCTGTCCCTGGGTGTCTCCCAGGGTGTGTCCCCTGGGTGTGTCTCTCTGGGTGTGTCCCCGGGCGTGTCCCTGAGTGTGTCCCTGGGTGTGTCCCTGAGTGTGTCCCTGAGTGCGTCTTTTTGGGTGTGTCCTTGAGTGTGTCCCTGGGTGTCCCTGGGTGTCTCCCCGGGTGTGTCCCTGGGTTCTGTCCCTCTGGGTGTGTCCGCGGGCGTGTCCCTGGTTCTGTCCCCGGGCGTGTCCCCGGGTGTGTCCCTGGTTCTGTCCCCGGGCGTGTCCCCGGGCGTGTCCCCGGGTGTGTCCCCGGGCGTGCCCCAGCCCCTCCCCACGCCGCCCGTCGCGCAGGCCGTGGTGGAGGCCGTGGACAACCTGCTGCGTCCGGAGGCGCTGGAGTCGTGGCGGGACATGAACGGCTCGGAGCAGGCGCACACGGCCACCATGCTGCTGGACGTGCTGGAGGAGGGCGCCTTCCTGCTGGCCGACAACGTCAAGGAGCCCGCGCGCTTCCTGGCCGCCCGACAGAACCTGGGTCAGCCCCACGGGGCCCCGGAACCCCACCCGCGCCCCCGGGGCTCCCCCAGACCCCTGGGACCCCACCCACGCCCCCAGGGCTCCCTCAATTCCCTGGAACCCCCACCCGCACCCCCGGGGCTCCCCCAGACCCTTGAGACCCCCACCCGCACCCCCGGGGCTCCCCCAGACCCCGGAACCCCACCCACGCCCCCAGGGCTCCCTCAATTCCCTGGAACCCCACCCACACCCCCGGGGCTCCCCCAGACCCCTGGACCCCCACCCACGCCCCCAGGGCTCCCCCAGATCCCTGGGACCCCACCCAAAACCCCTGGGGCTCCCTCAATTCCCCAGGACCCCCACCCAAACCCCCGGGGCTCCCCCAGACCCCTGGGACCCCCACCCACACCGCCGGGGCTCCCCCAATTCCCCAGAACCCCCATCCACACCCCTGGGGCTCCACCAGACCCCAGGAACCCCCACCCACACCTCCAGGGCCCCCCCCAGTTCCCCGAGACCCCTATCCAAACCCCCGGGGCTCCCCCAGACCCCAGAAACCCCACCCACATCCCTGGGGCTCCCCCAGACCCTTGAGACCCCCACCTGCACCCCCGGGGCTCCCCCAAGACCCCGGAACCCCACCCACACCCCTGGGGCTCCCCCAGACCCCCGGGACCCTCCCCCACACTGCCGGGGCTCCCCCAATTCCCCCAGGACCCTCCCCCACACCCCCGGGGCTCCCCCAGACCCCCAGAACCCACCCGCACCCCTGGAGTTCCCCCAATTCCCCAGAACCCCCACCCACACTCATGGGGCTCCCTCAGAACCCCACCCAAACCCCCGGGGCTCCCCCAGACCCCCGGGACCCCCACCCACACCCCCGGGGCTCCCCCAGACCCCCAACCCCTCCCCCCAGGGTCTCCAGCCATCTCTCCCCCCCACACCTTGTCCCCTCCCTGCAGTCCCAGGGTCCTCAGTCACCCCCAGCCCCTCCCCGGGGGTCCACAGGAGACCCCCCCCTCACATCCCCCCGACATCGAGGGTCTCCCCCAAACCTCCAGCCCCTTCCTGGGGTCCCCTGCCCACCGGTCCCTGGGGTGCACAGGAGACCCCCCCTCACATCCCCGGGACATCCCGGGGGTCTCCCCCCAACCCTTTCCCGGGGTCTCCAGGAGCCCTCCCCCACCCCGATCCCTCCCTGGGTCCTCACCCACCTCCCAGCCCCTGCCTGGGGACCCCCACCCACATTCTGGAAGCACCGAGGGTCTCCCGTGGGTGCTCTGCGTTTTCCCGCGCTCCTCCCGCGCTCCTCCGTGTTTTTCCCGCGTTGCTCCGTGGCCCCGCAGCGCTGGAGGTGGCGGGGCCGTGTCCCACGCACGGTTCCCGCCGTTCTCCAGGGCTTCCCGTGGTTTTTCCCCACGTTATTCCCGTGTTATTTCCATGTTTTCCACCTTTTTCCGTATTTTCCGTGGTTTTTTCCCCGTTTCCGGCAGTGCTGGAGGTGTCAGTGCTGAGTGCAGAGGGGCCTCTCCAGGAGCTCGTGTTTCCCTGTGTTATTCCCATGTTTTTCCATGTCATTTTCCCATATTTTCCATGTCATTTTCCCATATTTTCCATGTCTTTTTCCCACATTTTCCATGTCATTTCCCCACATTTTCCATGTCTTTTTCCCACATTTTCCATGGTTATTCCCCGTTTCCGGCAGTGCTGGAGCTGTCAGTGCTGAGTGCAGAGGGGCCTCTCCAGGAGCTCGTGTTTTCCCATATTTTTCCCATGTTTTCCATGATTTTTCCTATTTTCCATGTCATTTCCCCACATTTTCCATGTCATTTCCCCACATTTTCCATGTCTTTTCCCCACATTTTCCATGTTTTTCCCCATTTCCGGCAGTGCTGGAGGTGTCGGTGCTGAACACCGAGGGGCCGCTCCAGGAGCTCGTGTTTCCCCGTGTTATTCCCGTGTTTTTTCCATGTCTTTTTCCCATATTTCCCATGATTTCCCACATTTTCCATGTCTTTTCCCCACATTTTCCATGTTTTCCCCCATTTCCTGCCAGTGCTGGAGCTGTCGGTGCTGAGTGCAGAGGGGGCCTCTCCAGGAGCTCGTGTTTTCCTATATTTTTCCCATGTTTTCCATGATTTCCCATATTTTCCATGTCTTTTTCCATATTTTCAATGTCTTTTCCCACGTTTTCCACATTTTCCGTATCTTTTCCCCACATTTTCCATGTTTTTTCCCCGTTTCCTGCCAGTTCTGGAGGTGTCGGTGCTGAACACCGAGGGGCCGCTCCAGGAGCTCGTGTTTCCCCGTGTTATTCCCATATTTTCCATGCCTTTTCCCCACATTTTCCGTATCTTTTCCCCACATTTTCCGTATCTTTTCCCCATATTTTCCATGTCTTTTTCCCATATTTCCCACATTTTCCATGTTTTTTCCCCGTTTTCTGGCAGTGCTGGAGCTGTCGGTGCTGAACACCGAGGGGCCTCTCCAGGAGCTCGTGTTTCCCTGTGTTATTCCTGTGTTTTTCCATGTCTTTTTCCCATATTTCCCATGTTTTCCCATATTTTCCGTATCTTTTCCCCACATTTTCCATGTCTTTTCCCCACATTTTCCATGTCATTTTCCCACATTTTCCGTATCTTTTCCCCACATTTTCCATGTTTTCCCCATTTCCCTCAGTGCTGGGGGTGTCGGTGCTGAACACCGAGGGGCCTCTCCAGGAGCTCGTGTTTCCCTGTGTTATTCCCATATTTTCCATGCCTTTTCCCCACATTTTCCGTATCTTTTCCCCACATTTTCCATGTTTTCCCCGTTTCCGGCAGTGCTGGAGGTGTCGGTGCTGAACACCGAGGGGCCGCTCCAGGAGCTCGTGTTCCCGCAGGAGCTGGGGGGTGACGGCTCCATCCAGCTCTCGGCCAGCACCCTCAAACAGAACAGCCGCAACGGTGAGGGGGGCACAGCGGGGGCCGGGGGGTCCGGGGGGGGGCCTGGGGGGGTCCTGAGGGGGTCAGGCAGGGTCCTGGGGGGGTCCTGGGGGGGTCCTGGGGGGTGCTGAGGGGGTCTGGGGGGGTCCTGGGGGGTCCTGGGGGGTGCTGAGGGGGTCTGGGGGTGTCCTGGGGGGTCCTGGGGTGTCCTAGGGAGGCCTGGGGGGATCCTGGGGGGTTCTTGGGGCATCCTGGGGAGGTCCTGAAGGGGTCCGGGGGTGTCCTGGGGGTCCTGAGGGGGTCCTGGGGGGGTCTTGGGGGTCCTTGGGGGATCCGGGGGAGGTCCTGAGGGGATCCTGGGAGGTCCTGGGGGGTCCTGGGGGGGGGTCCTGAGGGGATCCTGGGAGATCCTGGGGGTGCTGAGGGGTCTGGGGGTGTCCTGGGGGGTCCTGGGGTGTCCTGGGGGGTCCTGAGGGGATCCTGGGGGGGTCCTGGGGGGATCAGGGGAGGTCCTGGGGGGTCCTGGTGGTCCTGGGGGGGGCTGCGGGGGGTCCTGGGGTGTCCTGGGGGGGTTCCTGGGGGTCCTTGGGGGATCCTGGGAGGTCCTGGGGGTCCTGGGGGGATCCTGAGGGGATCCTGGGAGGTCCTGGGGGGTGCTGAGGGGGTCTGGGGGTGTCCTGGGGGGGTCCTGGGGGGGGTCTTGGGGGGATCTGGGGGGGTCCGGGGGGGGCCTGGGGGGTCCTGAGGGGGTCAGGCAGGGTCCTGGGGGGTCCTGGGGGGTCCTGGGGGGTGCTGAGGGGGTCTGGGGGTGTCCTGGGGGGGTCCTGGGGGGGGTCTTGGGGGGATCTGGGGGGGTCCGGGGGGGGGCCTGGGGGGTCCTGAGGGGGTCAGGCAGGGTCCTGGGGGGTCCTGGGGGGTCCTGGGGGGTGCTGAGGGGGTCTGGGGGAGTCCTGGGGGGGTCCTGGGGGGGTCTTGGGGGGATCTGGGGGGGTCCGGGGGGGGCCTGGGGGGTCCTGAGGGGGTCAGGCAGGGTCCTGGGGGGGTCCTGGGGGGTCCTGGGGGGTGCTGAGGGGGTCTGGGGGAGTCCTGGGGGGTCCTGGGGTGTCCTAGGGAGGTCTGGGGGGATCCTGGGGGGTTCTTGGGGCATCCTGGGGAGGTCCTGAAGGGGTCTGGGGGTGTCCTGGGGGTCCTGAGGGGGTCCTGGGGGGGTCTTGGGGGTCCTTGGGGGATCCGGGGGAGGTCCTGAGGGGATCCTGGGAGGTCCTGGGGGGTCCTGGGGGGGGGGTCCTGAGGGGATCCTGGGAGAT
Organism: Cyanocitta stelleri; assembly: GCA_026167965.1. Taxonomy (NCBI): domain Eukaryota; kingdom Metazoa; phylum Chordata; class Aves; order Passeriformes; family Corvidae; genus Cyanocitta; species Cyanocitta stelleri. Next base: position 10,416 of record JANXIP010000093.1, read on the forward strand.
CCTGGGGGTGCTGAGGGGTCTGGGGGTGTCCTGGGGGGTCCTGGGGGGGTCTTGGGGGTCCTGGGGGGTGCTGAGGGGGTCCTTGGGGGGTCTTGGGGGGATCCTGGGAGGTCCTGGGGGGTCCTGGGGGATCCTGGGGGGTCCTGAAGGGGTCCAGGAGTGTCCTGGGGCGTCCTGGGGTGTCCTGGGAAGGTCTGGAGGGGTCCTGGGGGGGTCCTGAGAGGTCCTGAGGGGGTCTGGGGTGTCCTGGGGGGTCCTGGGGAGTCTTGGGGGGTCCTGGGGGGTCTTGGGGGGTCCTGGGGGGTCCTGGGGGGGTCCTGGGGGTTCCTGGGGGTCCTGGGGGGTGCTGAGGGGGTCCTGGGGGGGTCTTGGGGGGATCCTGGGGGGATCCTGGGGAGGTCCTGAGGGGGTCCGGGGGTGTCCTGGGGGGGTCCTGGGGGGGTCTTGGGTGGTCCTGGGGGGTCCTGGGGGGTCCTGGGGGGGTCCTGGGGGGATCCTGGGGGGATCCTGGGGGGGTCCTGGGGGATCCTGGGGGGTGCTGAGGGGGTCCTTGGGGGGTCTTGGGGGGATCCTGGGGGGATCCTGGGGGGTCCTGGGGAGGTCCAGGGGTGTCCTGGGGGGTCCTGAGGGGTCCTGGGGGAGTCCTGGGGGGATCCTGGGGGGTCCTGGGGGTCCTTGGGGGATCCTGGGGGGGTCCTGAAGAGGTCCGGGGGTGTCCTGGGGGTCCTGAGGGGGTCCTGGGGGGGTTCTGGGGGTCCTGGGGGGGATCCTGGGGGGGTCCTGGGGGGTCCTTGGGGTGTCCTGGGGGTTCCTGGGGGTCCTGGGGTGTCCTGAGGGGGTCCTGGGGGGCTCAAGGGAGGTCCTGGGGGGTCCGGGGGAATCTTGGGGGTTCCTGGGGGTCCTTGGGGGGGCCTGGGGGGTCCTGGGGGGCCTGGGGGGGGGCTTGGGGGATCCTGGGGGGTCCTGGGGAGGTCCAGGGGTGTCCTGGGGGGTCCGGGGGGGTCCTTGGGGGTTCTGGGGGGGTTCTGAAGGGTCCTGGGGGAGTCCTGGGGGGTCCTGGGGTGTCCTGAGGGGGTCCTGGGGGGGTCTAGGGAGGATCCTGGGGGTCCTGGAGGGATCCTGGGGGTCCTGGAGGGGGTCAGGGGGGTCCTGAAGGGGTCCGGGGGGGTCCTGGGGGGTTCTGGGGGGTCCGGGGGGTCCTGGGGGTGCTGGGGGAACTGGGGGAACTGGGGGCACCCTCAAACAGAGCAGCAGGAAATGGGGAGGGGGGGTCCGGGGGGGACTTGGGGGTCCCGGGGGGGCACCCAGAGGAGGAGGGTGAGGGGGGGGTCTCGGAGCTGCTGCTCCCCCAGGGCTGGTGAGGGGGGTCGGGGTGGTTTTGGGGTGGTTTTGAGGTGTTTTTGGGGCGTTTTTGGGGCGTTTTTGGGGTGTCTCTGACCCGTGTCTCCCCAGGGGTGGTGAAGGGGGTGTCAGGGTGGTTTTGGGGGGTTTTTGGAGTGTTTTTGGGGTGTCTCTGACCTGTGTCTCCCAGGGGTGGTGAAGGGGTGTCAGGGTGGTTTTGGGGAGGTTTTGGGGTGCTTTGGGGTGTTTTTGGGGTGGTCTCTGACCTACAGCTCCCCGAGGGTTGGTGGAGAGGGCTCAGGGTGTTTTTGGGGTGTTTTGGGGTGTTTTTGGGGTGTCTGAGGGGGGGGGTCTCTGACCTACAGCTCCCCCAGGGGTGGTGAAGGGGTGTCAGGGCGGTTTTGGGGTGGCTTTGGGGTGTTTTTGGGGTGTTTTTGGGGTGTCTCTGACCTACAGCTCCCCGAGGGTTGGTGAAGAGGGGTCAGGGTGTTTTTGGGGTGTTTTTGGGGTGTTTTTGGGGTGTTTTTGGGGTGTCTGGGGAGTCTCTGACCTACAGCTCCCCCAGGGTTGGTAAAGAGGGGTCAGGGTGTTTTTGAGGTGTTTTTGGGGTGTTTTTGGGGTGGTTTTGGGGTGGTTTTGGGGTGGTTTTGGGGGTGGTTTTGGGGTGTCTCTGACCCGTGTCTCCCCAGGGGTGGTGAAGGGTGGTCAGGGTGGTTTTGGGGTGTTTTTGGGGTGTTTTGGAGTGGTTTTGGGGTGTCTCTGACCCGTGTCTCCCCAGGGATGGTGAGGGGGGGTCGGGGTGTTTTTGGGGTGTTTTTGGGGTGTCTGGGGGGTCTCTGACCTACAGCTCCCCCAGGGGTGGTGAAGAGGGGTCAGGGCGGTTTTGGGGTGGTTTTGGGGTGTTTTGGGGTGTTTTTGGGGTGTCTCTGACCCGTGTCTCCTCAGGGGGGTGAAGGGGTGTCAGGGTGGTTTTGGGGTGGTTTTGGGGGTGTTTTGAGGTGGTTTTGGGGTGGTTTTGGGGTGTCTCTGACCTGCAGCTCCCCGAGGGTTGGTGGAGAGGGCTCAGGGTGTTTTTGGGGTGTTTTGGCGTTGCTTTTGGGGCGGTTTTGGGGTGTTTTTGGGGTGTCTCTGCCCCGTGTCTCCCCAGGGGTGGTGAAGGGAGGTCAGGGTGGTTTTGGGGTGGTTTTGGGGTGGTTTTGGGGTGTTTTTGGGGTGTCTCTGCCCCGTGTCTCCCCAGGGGTGGTGAAGGGGTGTCAGGGCGGTTTTGGGAGGTTTTGGGGGTGGTTTTATGGTGTTTTTGGGGTGTTTTGGGGTGTCTCTGACCCGTGTCTCCCCCAGGGGGGGTGAAGGGGGATCAGGGTGTTTTTGGGGTGTTTTTGGGGTGTTTTTGGGGTGTCTCTGACCCGTGTCTCCCCCAGGGGTGGTGAAGGGGGATCAGGGTGTTTTTGGGGGGTTTTTGGGGTGTTTTTGGGGTGTCTCTGACCTGTGTCTCCTCAGGGGGGTGAAGGGGTGTCAGGGTGGTTTTGGGAGGTTTTGGGGTGCTTTGGGGTGTTTTTGGGGTGTCTCTGACCTACAGCTCCCCCAGGGTTGGTGAAGGGGGATCAGGGTGGTTTTGGGGGTGGTTTGGGGGTGTTTTTGGAGTGTTTTTGGGGTGTTTTTGGAGTGGTTTTGGAGTGGTTTTGGGGTGTCTCTGACCCGTGTCTCCCCAGGGGTGGTGAAGGGGTGTCAGGGTGGTTTTGGGGTGGTTTTGGGGTGTTTTTGGGGTGGTTTTGGGGTGTCTCTGACCCGTGTCTCCCCCAGGGGTGGTGAAGGGGGATCAGGGTGTTTTTGGGGGGTTTTGGGGGTGGTTTTATGGTGTTTTTGGGGTGTTTTTGGGGTGTTTTTGGGGGTGTCTCTGACCGGTGTCTCCCCAGGGGTGGTGAAGGGAGGTCAGGGTGTTTTTGGGGTGTTTTTGGGGTGTTTTTGGGGTGTCTCTGACCCGTGTCTCCCCCAGGGGTGGTGAAGGTCGTCTTCATCCTGTACAACAACCTGGGGCTGTTCCTGCCCACGGAGAACGCCACCGTCCGCCTGGGGGGGGGACGGGGGGCCCCGCGCCCCCCAACTCGTCGTCAACTCCCAGGTCATCGCCGCCTCCATCAACAAGGAATCCAGCAGGGTCTTCCTGCGGGACCCCGTGGTCTTCACCCTGCCCCACCTCGAGGTGCGACCCCCCCAGAATCCCCCCCAGAGCCCCAAAACCACACCCAGAGGCCCCCAAACCCCTCAGGACCCCTCATTTCCCACCCAGACCCCCCCCCCCCCCCCCCCCGTCCTTCCAGACCAAGAACCACTTTGGCGCCAAGTGCTCCTTCTGGGATTACTGGGATTACTGGGATTACTGGGATTACTGGGATTACTGGGATTACTGGGATTGGGGCCTCACTTGCTCTTGGGACCCTTCTCCAGTCCCTGGGAGCCCCTGGGACCCCCCTGGGACCCCCCATTTCCTCACCTGGGACCCCCATTGCCCCCCCATTTCCTCACCTGGGACCCCCATTTGCCCCCCCATTTCCCCCCTGACCCCCCAGTTTCTCCTCTGGCAGACCAAGAACCACTTTGGTGCCAACTGCTCCTTCTGGAATTACTGGGATTACTGGGATTACTGGGATTACTGGGATTACTGGGATTACTGGGATTACTGGGATTGGGGCCTCACCTGCTCTTGGGACCCTTCTCCAGTCCCTGGAGCCCCTGGGACCCCCTGGGACCCCATTTCCTCACCTGGGACCCCCCATTTCCTCACTTAGGACCCCCCATTTCCTCACCTGGCACCCCCATTTCCTCACCTGGACCCCCATTTCCTCACTTAGGACCCCCATTTCCTCACCTGGCACCCCCATTTCCTCACCTGGGACCCCCATTGCCCCCCCATTTCCTCACCTGGGACCCCCATTGCCCCCCCATTTCCTCACCTGGAACCCCCATTGCCCCCCCATTTCCCCGCTGACCCCCCAGTTTCTCCTCTGGCAGACCAAGAACCACTTTGGTGCCAACTGCTCCTTCTGGAATTACTCGGAGCGCTCCATGGCCGGGCACTGGTCGAGCCAGGGCTGCCGCCTGCTGCGCTCCAACGGCACCCACAGCTCGTGCGCCTGCAGCCACCTGACCAACTTCGCCCTGCTGATGGCCCGCAGCCAGAGCGTGAGTGGCACCTGGGCACGCACACAGCCGGGCACAGCTGGGCACAGCTGGGCACACCTGGGCATACACACACACAGCTGGGCACACCTGGGCACACACACACAGCTGGGCACAGCTGGGCATACACACACACAGCTGGGCACACCTGGGCACACACACACAGCTGGGCACACCTGGGCATACACACAGCTGGGCACACCTGGGCACACACACACACCTGGGCACGCACACAGCCGGGCACAGCTGGGCACAGCCGGGCACACCTGGGCATACACACACACAGCTGGGCACACCTGGGCACAGCTGGGCACGCACACAGCCGGGCACACCTGGGCACACCTGGGCATACACACACACAGCTGGGCACAGCTGGGCACGCACACAGCCGGGCACAGCCGGGCACAGCTGGGCACACCTGGGCACACCTGGGCACACACACAGCTGGGCACAGCTGGGCACGCACACACACCTGGGCACGCACACAGCCGGGCACAGCCGGGCACACCTGGGCATACACACACACAGCTGGGCACACCTGGGCACACCTGGGCATACACACACACAGCTGGGCACACCTGGGCACACACACACACACAGCTGGGCACAGCCAGGCACACACACACAGCTGGGCACAGCCGGGCACACCTGGGCACACACACACACAGCTGGGCACAGCTGGGCACACCTGGGCACGCACACACAGCTGGGCACACCTGGGCACGCACACAGCCGGGCACAGCTGGGCACACACACAGCTGGGCACAGCTGGGCACAGCCGGGCACACACACACAGCTGGGCACAGCCGGGCACACACACACAGCTGGGCACACACAAACACACCTGGGCACACATACAGCCGGGCACACCTGGGCATGCACACAGCTGGGCACAGCCGGGCACACCTGGGCATACACACAGCTGGGCACAGCTGGGCACACACACACACCTGGGCACACACACACAGCCGGGCACACACACAGCTGGGCACAGCTGGGCACACCTGGGCACACACACACACCTGGGCACGCACACAGCCGGGCACAGCTGGGCACAGCTGGGCACACCTGGGCATACACACACACAGCTGGGCACACCTGGGCACAGCTGGGCACGCACACAGCCGGGCACACCTGGGCACACCTGGGCATACACACACACAGCTGGGCACAGCTGGGCACGCACACAGCCGGGCACAGCCGGGCACAGCTGGGCACACCTGGGCACACCTGGGCACACACACACAGCTGGGCACAGCTGGGCACGCACACACACCTGGGCACGCACACAGCCGGGCACAGCCGGGCACACCTGGGCATACACACACACAGCTGGGCACAGCTGGGCACACCTGGGCATACACACACACAGCTGGGCACACCTGGGCACACACACACACACAGCTGGGCACAGCTGGGCACACCTGGGCATACACACACACAGCTGGGCACAGCTGGGCACACCTGGGCACGCACACACAGCTGGGCACACCTGGGCACGCACACAGCCGGGCACAGCTGGGCACACACACAGCTGGGCACAGCCAGGCACACACACACAGCTGGGCACAGCCAGGCACACACACACAGCTGGGCACACACACACACAGCTGGGCACACACAAACACACCTGGGCACACATACAGCCGGGCACACCTGGGCATGCACACAGCTGGGCACAGCCGGGCACACCTGGGCACACACACAGCTGGGCACAGCTGGGCACACACACACACCTGGGCACACACACACACAGCTGGGCACAGCTGGGCACACAAACACACACAGCTGGGGCACAGCTGGGCACACCTGGGCATACACACACACACCTGGGCACACACACAGCTGGGCACACACACACACAGCTGGGCACAGCTGGGCACAGCTGGGCACACAAACACACACCTGGGCACACACACAGCTGGGCACAGCTGGGCACACATACAGCTGGGCACACACACAGCTGGGCACAGCTGGGCACACCTGGGCACGCACACAGCCGGGCACAGCTGGGCACACACACACACACACACCTGGGCACAGCTGGGCACACCTGGGCACACACACAGCTGGGCACACCCGGGCACACCTGGGCACACACACACACAGCTGGGCACAGCTGGGCACACAAACACACACCTGGGCACACACAAACACACCTGGGCACACACACAGCTGGGCACAGCTGGGCGCAGCCGGGCACACCTGGGCACACACACACACACACCTGGGCACACACACAGCTGGGCACAGCTGGGCACACACACACACACACCTGGGCACACACAGCTGGGCACACACACACACCTGGGCACACCTGGGACATCTGGGACACAGCTGGGCACACACACCTGGGCACAGCTGGGCACACACACACACCTGGGCACACCTGAGATAGCTGGGGCACACCTGGGCACACCTGGGACACGTGGGACACACCTGGGCACACCTGGGCACACCTGGGACATGTGCGACGCACCTGGGCACACACACACACACCTGGGCACACCTGGGGCACACCTGGGCACACCCGGGCACACCCGGGCACACCTGGGCACACCTGGGCACACACACACACCTGGGCACACACACACACACCTGGGCACACCTGGGGCACACCTGGGGCACACCTGGGCACACCCGGGCACACCCGGGCACACCCGGGCACACCTGGGCACACACACACACCTGGGCACACACACACACACCTGGGCACACCTGGGGCACACCTGGGCACACCCGGGCACACCCGGGCACACCTGGGCACACCTGGGCACACACACACACCTGGGCACACACACACACACCTGGGCACACCTGGGGCACACCTGGGGCACACCTGGGCACACCCGGGCACACCCGGGCACACCTGGGCACACCTGGGCACACACACACACCTGGGCACACACACACACCTGGGGCACACCTGGGGCACACCCGGGCACACCCGGGCACACCTGGGCACACCTGGGCACACCCAGCTCATGCCCCTGCAGCCAGGGGAGTCCTGGCTGTCCCGGTCCCTTCTGGGACTGCGGCTGGGCCCAGGTGACCCCAACCCCCCATCCCACCCCGGAATTCCCATTTTCCTGCAGTTCCCGGGGCGGCTGAACGCGGTGCTGCTGTCAGGGACCACCTGGGCTGGGATCCTGCTGGCCCCTGGCCCCTCCTGCTGGCCCCTGTCCCCTCCTGGTGGCCCCTATCCCCTCCTGCTGGTCCCTGTCCCCTCCTGCTGGCCCCTAGCCCCTCCTGCTGGCCCCTATCCCCTCCTGCTGGCCCCTGGCCCCTCCTGCTGGCCCCTATCCCCTCCTGCTGGTCCTTGTCCCCTCCTGCTGGCCCCTATCCCCTCCTGGTGGCCCCTATCCCCTCCTGCTGGTCCCTGTCCCCTCCTGCTGGCCCCTATCCCCTCCTGCTGGCCCCTGTCCCTCCTGCTGGTCCCTGTCCCTCCTCATAACTGTGGCTGGATCCAGAGGACCCCCAAAACCACCTAAATTCCCTCTCTTACCCCGGAATTCCCATTTTCCCACAGTTCCCGCGGCGGTTGAACGCGGTGCTGCTGTCGGGGATCACCTGGGCTGGGATCCTGCTGGCCCCTGTCCCTCCTGCTGGTCCCTATCCCCATCCCCTCCTGCTGGCCCCTGTCCCCTCCTGCTGGCCCCTGTCCCTCCTGCTGGTCCCTATCCCCATCCCCTCCTGCTGGCCCCTGTCCCCTCCTGCTGGCCCCTGTCCCTCCTGCTGGTCCCTGTCCCCTCCTGCTGGTCCTTGTCCCCTCCTGCTGGCCCCTGTCCCTCCTGCTGGTCCTTATCCCCTCCTGCTGGTCCTTGTCCCCTCCTGCTGGCCCCTGTCCCTCCTGCTGGTCCCTGTCCCCTCCTGCTGGTCCTTGTCCCCTCCTGCTGGCCCCTGTCCCTCCTGCTGGCCCCTGTCCCCTCCTGCTGGTCCCTGTCCCTCCTGCTGGCCCCTGTCCCCTCCTGCTGGTCCCTATCCCCTCCTGCTGGCCCCTGTCCCCTCCTGCTGGTCCCTATCCCCTCCTGCTGGTCCCTCTCCCTCCTGGTGGCCCCTATCCCCTCCTGGTGGCCCCTATCCCCTCCTGCTGGCCCCTGTCCCCTCCTGCTGGTCCCTGTCCCTCCTCATAACTGTGGCTGGATCCAGAGGACCCCCAAAACCACCTAAATTCCCTCTCTTACCCCATCCCACCCCGGAATTCCCATTTTCCTGCAGTTCCTGCGGCGGCTGAACGAGGTGCTGCTGTCGGGGATCATCTGGGCTGGGATCCTGCTGGCCCCTGGCCCCTCCTGCTGGTCCTTGTCCCCTCCTGCTGGCCCCTGTCCCTCCTGCTGGTCCCTGTCCCCTCCTGCTGGCCCCTGGCCCCTCCTGCTGGTCCCTGTCCCCTCTTGCTGGTCCTTGTCCCCTCCTGGTGGTCCTTGCCCCCTCCTGCTGGCCCCTGTCCCTCCCCATGGCCACGGCTGGGTCCAGGTGACCCCAAAACCCTCCAAGTCCCTCTGCTCACCCCAGAATTCCCGGTTTCCCGCAGTTCCCGGGGCGGCTGAACGAGGTGCTGCTGTTGGTGATCACCCGGGCTGGGATCCTGCTGGCCCCTGTCCCCTCCTGCTGGTCCCTGTCCCTCCTCATAACTGTGGCTGAATCCAGAGGACCCCCAAAACCACCTAAATTCCCTCTCTTACCCCGGAATTCCCATTTTCCTGCAGTTCCCGCGGCGGTTGAACGCGGTGCTGCTGTCGGGGATCACCTGGGCTGGGATCCTGCTGGCCCCTATCCCCTCCTGCTGGTCCCTATCCCCATCCCCTCCTGCTGGCCCCTGTCCCTCCTGCTGGCCCCTGTCCCTCCTGCTGGTCCCTATCCCCTCCTGCTGGCCCCTGTCCCCTCCTGCTGGCCCCTGTCCCTCCTGCTGGTCCTTGTCCCCTCCTGCTGGCCCCTGTCCCTCCTGCTGGTCCTTGTCCCCTCCTGCTGGCCCCTGTCCCCTCCTGCTGGACCCTGTCCCTCCTGCTGGCCCCTGTCCCTCCTGCTGGTCCCTATCCCCTCCTGCTGGCCCCTGTCCCCTCCTGCTGGCCCCTGTCCCTCCTGCTGGTCCCTGTCCCCTCCTGCTGGTCCTTGTCCCCTCCTGCTGGCCCCTGTCCCTCCTGCTGGTCCTTATCCCCTCCTGCTGGTCCTTGTCCCCTCCTGCTGGCCCCTGTCCCTCCTGCTGGTCCCTGTCCCCTCCTGCTGGTCCTTGTCCCCTCCTGCTGGCCCCTGTCCCTCCTGCTGGCCCCTGTCCCCTCCTGCTGGTCCCTGTCCCTCCTGCTGGCCCCTGTCCCTCCTGCTGGTCCCTATCCCCTCCTGCTGGTCCCTCTCCCTCCTGGTGGCCCCTATCCCCTCCTGGTGGCCCCTATCCCCTCCTGCTGGCCCCTGTCCCTCCTCATAACTGTGGCTGGATCCAGAGGACCCCCAAAACCACCTAAATTCCCTCTCTTACCCCATCCCACCCCGGAATTCCCATTTTCCTGCAGTTCCTGCGGCGGCTGAACGAGGTGCTGCTGTCGGGGATCATCTGGGCTGGGATCCTGCTGGCCCCTATCCCCTCCTGCTGGCCCCTGTCCCCTCTTGCTGGTCCTTGTCCCCTCCTGGTGGTCCTTGTCCCCTCCTGCTGGTCCCTGTCCCTCCTGCTGGTCCCTGTCCCCTCCTGCTGGCCCCTGTCCCCTCCTGCTGGTCCTTGTCCCCTCCTGCTGGCCCCTGTCCCCTCCTGCTGGCCCCTGTCCCTCCCCATGACCACGGCTGGGTCCAGGTGACCCCAAAACCCTCCAAGTCCCTCTGCCCACCCCGGAATTCCCGGTTTCCCGCAGTTCCCGGGGCGGCTGAACGAGGTGCTGCTGTCGGTGATCACCTGGGCTGGGATCCTGGTGGCCCTGCTGTGCCTGGGCCTGTCCATCTCGGCCTTCTGCTGCCTGCGGGGGCTGCCCTCGGAGCGCACCACGATCCACAAGAACCTCTGCATCAGCCTCTTCCTCGCCGAGCTGCTCTTCCTCGTCGGCATCGACAAGACACAGTACCAGGTGAGGCTGGCACCCCTGGCACACCCCTGGCACACCCCTGGCACACCCCTGGGACTCCGAAGGGACAGCCCACAGCACACCTGGCACCCCCGAGGGACAATCCGTGGCACACCTGGCAGAGCCCATGAATGAAGGGACTCCTGAAGGACAGCCCATGGCACACCTGGAGCCCCCAGGACACCCCTGGGAGCCCCAAGGGAGCACCCCTGGCACCACGGGGCCCTCACCGCACCCCTGGGACTCCTCATGGCACACCTGGACCACCATGGGACTCCTCATGGCACACCTGGGACATCCCAGAACAGCCCTGAGACCCCTGGAACATCCCATTGCACCCCACAGCACCCTGGGGATGCCCAGAGGGCAGCCCATGGCACACGTGGGACCCCTGAAGGACAGCTGGGACACCCCATGGCACACCGGGGGCACCTGGGATCCCCAAGGGACCACCCATGACGCAGCTAGGACATTCCAGGACACCCCATGGCACACCTGGGACACCCATCTTCGGGCAGTGCCTGTGCCCACGCTGTCCCTGTGCCCGCAGGTGGCCTGTCCCATCCTGGGGCAGTGCCTGTGCCCACCCTGTCCCTGTGCCCGCGCTGTCCCTGTGCCCGCAGGTGGCCTGTCCCATCTTCGGGCAGTCCCTGTGCCCACGCTGTCCCTGTCCCCACGCTGTCCCTGTGCCCACAGGTGGCCTGTCCCATCCTGGGGCTGTCCCTGTGCCCACGCTGTCCCTGTGCCCACCCTGCCCCTGTGCCCACGCTGTCCCTGTCCCTGCAGGTGGCCTGTCCCATCCTGGGGCTGTCCCTGTGCCCACACTGTCCCTGTGCCCACCCTGCCCCTGTGCCCACGCTGTCCCTGTCCCTGCAGGTGGCCTGTCCCGTCTTCGGGCAGTCCCTGTGCCCACGCTGTCCCTGTGCCCACGCTGTCCCTGTGCCCACCCTGTCCCTGTCCCTGTGCCCACAGGTGGCCTGTCCCATCCTGGGGCAGTGCCTGTGCCCACCCTGTCCCTGTCCCTGCAGGTGACCTGTCCAATCTTCAGGCAGTCCCTGTGCCCACCCTGTCCCTGTCCCCACCCTGTCCCTGTGCCCGCAGGTGGCCTGTCCCATCTTTGGACAGTGCCTGTGCCCACCCTGTCCCTGTGCCCACGCTGTCCCTGTCCCCACCCTGCCCCTGTGCCCACAGGTGGCCTGTCCCATCCTGGGGCTGTCCCTGTGCCCACGCTGTCCCTGTGCCCGCAGGTGACCTGTCCCATCTTCAGGCAGTCCCTGTGCCCACCCTGTCCCTGTGCCCACCCTGTCCCTGTGCCCGCAGGTGACCTGTCCCATCTTCAGGCAGTCCCTGTGCCCACCCTGTCCCTGTGCCCACCCTGTCCCTGTGCCCACCCTGTCCCTGTGCCCGCAGGTGACCTGTCCCATCTTCAGGCAGTCCCTGTGCCCACCCTGTCCCTGTGCCCACCCTGTCCCTGTGCCCGCAGGTGACCTGTCCCATCTTCAGGCAGTCCCTGTGCCCACGCTGTCCCTGTGCCCACCCTGTCCCTGTGCCCACCCTGTCCCTGTGCCCGCAGGTGGCCTGTCCCATCTTCGCGGGGCTGCTGCACTATTTCTTCCTGGCGTCGTTCTCGTGGCTGTGCCTGGAGGGGGTTCACCTGTACCTGCTGCTGCTCGAGGTGTTCGACAGCGACCCCGGCCGCCGCAAGTACTACTACGCGGGGGGGTACTGCTTCCCTGCCGTCGTCGTCGCCGTCGCCGCCGCCATCGACCACCGCAGCTACGGCACCGACCAGGCGTGAGCGGGGCCGGGGCGTGGCCGGGGCGTGGCCGGGTGTGGCTGGGATGTGGTTGGAGCGTGGCCAGGGCGTGGCCGGGGCGTGGCTGGGATGTGGTTGGGGTGTGGCCGGGGCGTGGCTGGGGTGTGCCCAGGGTGTGGCCAGGGTGTGGCAGGGGTGTGGTCAGGGTGAGGCTTGGGTGTGGTCTGGGTGTGGTGGGTGGGGCTGGGCATAGCTGGGGTGTGGTCAGGGTGTGATCAGGGCGTGGTCAGGGTGTGGTGTGGTGGGGCTGGGCATAGCTGGGGTGTGGTCAGGGTGTGGTCAGGGTGTGGTCAGGGCATAGCTGGGGTGTGGTCAGGGTGTGGTGGGTGTGGCCGGGGCATAGCTGGGGTGTGGTCAGGGTGTGATCAGGGTGTGGTCAGGATGTGGTGTGGTGGGGCTGGGCATAGCTGGGGTGTGGTCAGGGTGTGGTCAGGGTGTGGTCAGGGTGTGGTCAGGGCATAGTTGGGGTGTGGTCAGGGTGTGGTCAGGGTGTGGTCAGGGCATAGATGGGGTGTGGTCAGGGTGTGGTCAGGGTGTGGTCAGGGTGTGGCCAGGGCGTGGCCGGGGGTGTGGCTGGGGTGCAGCTGTGGCTGGGGGCGGGGCTTCCCCATTGGGCGTGCCCAGGTGTGAATGGCGGGGCTGGGGGTGGGGCCTGAGTCAGGGGGCGGGGCTTGGCACAGGGTGGGGCACAGGTGCTGCTGGGGGACTCGCCAGGTGCCAATGGGGGCTCTGGGGGAGGGGCTTTGCCGGTGGGGCGGGGTCTCCTCCATGGGGGCGTGGCCTTACCCAGGTGGGCGTGTCCCGATGACGCCCCGCCCTCGGCAGGTGCTGGCTGCGGGTGGACAATTATTTCATCTGGAGCTTCATCGGCCCCGTGGCCTTCGTCATCCTCGTACGGGGGCTCGGGGGGCTGCGGGGAGACCTGGGGGGCTGGGGGGAGACTGGGGGGGCTTCGGGGGGCTGGGGGGCTCCGGAGGTCCAGGGATGGACCTTGGGCATCCTCACATGGGGGATGAGGGGCTGGGAGGCTCGGTAGGGCCTCGGGGGTGCCCCAGGGGTCTGGGTTCGTGCCATGGGGCAGGTGGGGGTCCCACTGTGGGTCCTCCCGTGGGGTGTGAGGCTGGGGGTCCTGCCAGGGGTCTGGGGTCCCGCTGTGGCTCTGGGTCCCTGTGGCCGTGGGTTTGGGGTACCCGGCCATGGCTCAGAGGGGATCCCACAGTGGGTCTGGGGTCTCTCTGTGGGTCTGGGGTCCCATCCTGGGTCTGAGGTCTCTCCATGGGCCTGGGGTCCCACAGCGGGTCTGGGGTCTCTCCGTGGGTCTGGGGTCTCTCCATGGGTCTGGGGTCCCACAGCGGCTCTGGGGTCGCACAGCGGGTCTGGGCTCCCTCCGTGGGTCTGGGGTCTCTCCATGGGTCTGGGGTCTCTCTGTGGGTCTGGGCTCCCTCCGCGGGTCTGGGGTCCCTCCGTGGGTCTGGGGTCTCTCCATGGGTCTGGGGTCTCTCTGTGGGTCTGGGCTCCCTCCGTGGGTCTGGGGTCCCTCCGTGGCTCTGGGGTCCCACAGCGGCTCTGGGGTCCCTCCGTGGCTCTGGGGTCCCTCAGCGGCTCTGGCGTCCCTCCGTGGCTCTGGGGTCCCTCAGCGGCTCTGGGGTCCCTCAGCGGCTCTGGGGTCCCACAGCAGCTCTGGGGTCTCTCCGTGGGTCTGGGGTCCCTCAGCGGCTCTGGGGTCCCACAGCGGCTCTGCGCTCCCGCAGGTGACGCTGGTGTTCCTGCTGGTCACCCTGCACAAGATGCTGCGCAGCTCGGCCGCCCTCAAACCCGACTCCAGCCGCCTGGACAGCATCAGGTGGGGGACCCCAAACAGGGGACCCCAAACGGAACCCCCAAAGGGGGGGACCTGCAAAGACGGGAGGGACCCCAGCCGGGACCCCCGATGGGCGCCCGCAAACAGGGGGGACCCCAAATGCGACCCCTGTGTTCGAGGGGGCCCAAATGAGACCCCAAACGGGGGGATCCCAAAGGGGAGCCCTGACCGGGGGCCACCCCAAACCGGACCCCAAACAGGGCAGGGAGGGACCCCCGAAAGCAGGGCCCCAACTCCCCTCTAACTGCCCAGCTGTGGGTGCTGGGAATCCCAGTCCCTCCCAGTCCCTCCCAGTCCCCTCCCAGTACCCCCCAGTCCCCTCCCAGTGCCCTCCAGTCCCCCCCATCTCCCCCGTCCCCTCCCAGTCCCCTCCCAGTGCCCTCCAGTCCCCTCCCAGTGTCCTCCACTCCCCCCAGTCCCTCCCAGTGCCCTCCAGTCCCCTCCCAGTGTCCTCCCACTCCCCTCCCAGCCCCCCCAGTCCCCTCCTGTCCCCCCCAGTCCCCTCCCAGTCCCTCCCGGTGCCCTCCAGTGCCTTCCCAGTCTCTCCCAGTCCCTTCCAGTACCCTTTCAGTGCCTTCCAATACCCTCCAGTACCATCCCAGTCTCTGCCAGTGCCCTCCCAGTCCCCTCATTCAGCATCTCTGGGAGTCCCGCTGCTCCCCGGTGCCCTCCCAGTGCCCTCCCAGTGCCTCCCAGTGCCCCCAGTTGACGGCGGGTGCCCCGCAGGTCGTGGGCGCTGGGGGCCATCGCGCTGCTGCTGCTGCTGGGGCTCACCTGGGCCTTCGGGCTCCTGTTTGTGACCCGCGAGTCGGTGCTGACGGCGTCGCTGTTCACGGCCTGCAACGCCCTGCAGGGCACCTTCATCTTCCTCTTCCACTGCGCCCTCCAGAAGAAGGTGGGGGGGGGGGCGGGGGCACTGGGAGGGACTGGGAGGCACTGGGAGGGTGTTGGGAGAGACTGGGACACACAGAGATCATGAATAAGGGACACTGGGAGGGCACAGGGGGGACACCGGTCAAGCACCTTCATCTTCCACTGTGCCCTCCAGAAGGTCTGGGGGAGACTGGGGGGCACTGGGAGGAACTGGGAGGGACTGGGACGCCCAGAGACCATGAAAAAGGGGCACTGGGAGGGACTGGGAAGGTGCTGGGACACACAGAGATCCTGAATAAGCGACACTGGGAGGGCACGGGGGGGACACCGGTCAAGCACCTTCATCTTCCACTGCGCCCTCCAGAAGAAGGTGGGGGGGCCGGGGGCACTGCCAGGGACTGGGAGGGCACTGGGAGGGACTGGGACGGTGCTGGGAGGGACTGGGAGGGTGCTGGGAGGCACTGGGAGTGTGCTGGGAGGGACTGGGACACACAGAGATCATGAATAAGGGACACTGGGAGGGCACGGGGGGGACACCGGTCAAGCACCTTCATCTTCCACTGCGCCCTCCAGAAGGTCTGGGGGAGACTGGGGGGCACTGGGAGGAACTGGGAGGGACTGGGACGCCCAGAGACCATGAAAAAGGGGCACTGGGAAGGACTGGGAGGGCACTGGGGAGGCACTGGGACAGAGTGGGACCCCCAGAGATCAGGAATGAAGGAACTGGAAGGACACTGGGGAGGCACCTTCATCTTCCACTGTGCCCTCCAGAAAAAGATGTGGGGGACACTGGGAGAGACGGAGGAAGAGTGGGAGGGACTGGGATCCTCACAGACCATGAATGAGGGGCACTGGGAGGAACTGGGGGGCACTGGGAGAGACTGGGAGGTACTGGGAGGTACTGGGAGAGACTGAGACCTCCAGAGATCACGAACAAGGGCACTGGGAGGGACTGGGAGGGACTGGGACCTCCAGAGATCACAAATAAGGGCACTGGGAGAGACTGGGACCTCCAGAGATCACAAATAAGAGCACTGGGAGGGCACTGGGAGGGACTGGGAGGGACTGGGGAGGCAGCTGGAGGCACTGGGACATTAATGGGGGGCTGCTGGGCTGTTACTGGGGGGCCCCCAGTTGCACCAGGAGCTCAGGAAGTGGCACTGAGGGCACTGGGAGGTGACTGGGGGGGTCGCTGAGGGGCTACTGGGGGTCACTGGGGTGTTACTGGGGTGAACTGGTGGGCATCGACCCCCCTGGAACCCTCCCAGGTGCACGGGGAGCTCAGCAAGTGCCTGCGGCACTGGGAGCACTGGATTTCACTGGGTGTTACTGGGGGGCACTGGGAGGTTACTGGGTGTTACTGGGGGGGGTCACTGGTGCGTTACTGGTGTGAACTGGTGTGAACTGGTGTGAACTGGTGTGAACTGGTGTGTTCCCCAGGTGCACCGGGAGCTCAGCAAGTGCCTGCGGCACTCGGGGTGTTGCCTCAGGGGCCCCCCCGGGACCTCCCTGGGCGCCCTCAAACCCTCGGCCGCCCGCGCCCACCCCCGGTACTACAGCGGCACCCAGGTGGGGACCCCAAAAACACCCCAAAAACCTCCCCTAAACCCCACCCCGGTGCTACAGCGGCACCCAGGTGGGGACCCCAAAAACACCCCAAAAACCTCCCCTAAACCCCACCCCGGTACTACAGCGGCACCCAGGTGGGGACCCCAAAAACCTCCCCTAAACCCCACCCCGGCACTACAGCGGCACCCAGGTGGGGACCCCAAAAACACCCCAAAAACCTCCCCTAAACCCCACCCCTGGTACTACAGCGGCACCCAGGTGGGGACCCCAAAAACCTCCCCTAAACCCAGCAGCACCCAGGTGGGGACCCCAAAACCCCCCCAAAAATCCCCCCGATAGGATAGGGGGTCTTTGAGGGACCTCTCACAGAGATGGGGGCCTGGGGAGAGCCCTCGCAGCCCCATAGCTTTGAAAAATCCCAAATCCCGCAGAGCACCCCCCAATCCCATAGACACCCTCCCAGAGGGCCCCAAATCTCACAGAGACCCCCATCAAGACCCCCCCAAGAAACCCCATCCACTTCCAGAGACCCCCCAATCCCATTAACCCCACCCAGAGACCCCATATGGGATTGGGGAAGGTCTCTGGGGGAGCCTTTATGGGATTTCCAACCCCTATTTCTCTCCCTTTTCCTGCTCTTTTTCTCCTCACATTTCCACCTTTTTTGGTTTTTCTTTTCCTGTGCTTTTTTCTTACCTTTTTCACTCCTTTTTCTCTTCACGTTTCCCACCCTTTTTTCTTCACCTTTTCTCTTCCATATTCCATTCTTCTCCCCTTTCTCACCCTTTTCTATTCCATTTTCCCAACATCTTTCCTCACGATTTCCACCCTTTTTTCTTCCCTTTTTTCCTGCCCTTTCCGCTCACTTTTCCCACTTTTTTTCTCTCACATTTCCCACACTTCAACTCAGGTTTGCCACAGTTCTCCCCTTACGTTTCCCACCCTTTTCCCCTCACGTTTCCCACCCTTTCCCCCCTCATTTTCCTGCCTTTTCCCCCTATGTTTCCCACCCTTTTTGTTCTCGTATTTCCCACCCTTTCCCCCTCACATTTCCCACTCTTTCCCCCTCACATTTCCCACCCTTTCCCCCTCACATTTCCCACCCTTTTTCCCCCTCACCTTTCCCCCCACCTTTCCCTCCTTTTCTCCCTTCACGTTTCTTGCCTTTTTCCCCCCTCAAGTTTCCCACCCTTTTCCCCCTCATTTTCCCACCCTTTCCCCCCTCATTTTCCTGCCTTTTCCCCCTCATGTTTCCCACCTTTTGGTCTCACATTTCCCACCCTTTTCTCCCTCACGTTTCCCACCCTTTTCCCCTCACAATTCCCACCTTTTCCCCATAGCTTTCCCTCCTTTTCCTCCCCTCACGTTTCTCGCCTTTTTCCCCTCAAGTTTCCCACCCTTTTTGGTCTCACATTTCCCACCCTTTTCCCTTCACATTTCCGGCTTTTTTCCCCTCATTTCCCACCCTTTTCCCCCTCACATTTCCCCCCCGTTTTCTCCTCACATTTCCCACCCTTTCCCCCCTCATTTTCCTGCCTTTTTCCCCTCATGTTTCCCACCTTTTTGGTCTCACATTTCCCACCCTTTTCCCCTCACATTTCCCACCCTTTTCCCCTCACATTTCCCACCCTTTTCCCCTCACGTTTCCTGCCCTTTTTCCCCCTCAAGTTTCCCACCCTTTTCCCCCGCTCAAGTTTCCCACCCTTTTCCCCTCACATTTCCCACCCTTTCCCCTCATGTTTACCACCCTTTTCCCCTCAAGTTTCCCACCCTTTTCCCCTCACATTTCCCCCCTTTTTCCCTCACGTTTCCCGCCCTTTTCCCCCCTCACGTTTCCCACCCTTTTCCCCTCACAATTCCCACCACTTTCCCCCTACCTTTCCCTCCTTTTCTCCCCTCACGTTTCTCGCCTTTTTCCCCTCATGTTTCCCACCTTTTTGGTCTCACATTTCCCACCCCTTTTCCCCTCACATTTCCCACCCTTTTCCCCTCATGTTTCCCACCCTTTTCCCCTCACATTTCCCACCCTTTCCCCCTCACATTTTCCCCCCTTTTTCCCTCACGTTTCCCACCCTTTTTCCCCCCTCACATTTCCCCCCTTTTCCCCTCACGTTTCCCACCCTTTTCCCCTCACAATTCCCACCTTTTCCCCCTACCTTTCCCTCCTTTTCTCCCCTCACGTTTCTCGCCTTTTTCTCCTCAAGTTTCCCACCCTTTTTGGTCTTACATTTCCCACCCTTTTCCCCTCACATTTCCTGCCTTTTTCTCCTCATTTCCCACCCTTTTCCCCTCACATTCCCCACCCTTTTCCCCCTCACATTTCCCGCCCTTTCCCCTACCTTTTTCTGCCCTTTCCCCCTCAGACTTCAAACACTTTTCCCATCACTTTTCCCTGCCCCTTTTCCCCTCAACTTAAATCCTGAGGCTGCCACACCCTCCTCATCACTCTTGGCCCTGCCTGTCAATCACTCTGCAGCGCCGATCCTGCCTGTCCATCACTTTTATTCCTGCCTGTCACCCAGCTGATGCCAGCTGTCAATCACTCCTGTCCTGCCTGTCAGTCCCACACAGACCCCCCCCCCCAGCCCTCACAGCCCCCCAGATAACCCCCCCAAACTCACCCCCAGTACTACAGCAGCACCCAGGTTGGGACCACCCCACCCCAAGAAAACCCAAAGCCCTCGGAACCCCCAAACCCATCTCTGGGCCCCCAAACCCACTCCATACCCAGGTGGGGATCCTCCCCATGACACCCTAGATCCCTCCGGACCCACAAATCCCCCCTGACACACCCAGACCGTCCCCTGGGTGCAGGTGGGACCCCTCCATACCCTCCCAAACCCACCTGTGGCACCCCTAGATCCCCCCAGCTTCTCCCAAAACTCCCTGGACTCAAAAATTCCCTCCAACTCCACCAGGCTATGGGTGCTGGTTGTGGGGACACGTCGGGGTGGGGGCTCCGGGGGTATTCTGGGGTGTTTGGGGGAGTCCAGGGGGGTTCTGGAGTGGGTTTTGGGGCGTTCTGGGGGGTCCCAGCCCCACCATTGTCCTCCCAGAGCCGGATCCGGAGGATGTGGAACGACACGGTCCGGAAACAGACGGAGTCGAGTTTTATGGGGGGGGACCTGAACAGCACCCCGACCTTGAACCGAGGTGAGACCCCCTCCCCAGGAATCCCCAGAGACCCTCCTCCACCCCGAACAGAGGTGAGACCCCTCCCCAGAAATCCCCAGAGACCCTCCTCCACCCCAAACAGAGGTGAGACCCCTCCCAGAAACCCCCCCGAGACTCCAAAGATCCCTCTGGGAGCCCCCCTGGACCCTCTCAGACCCCCAGGGCCCTTCCCAGAGACCACCCAAGACCCCTTCCCAGACCCCCTGGGATGCCCCAGATCCACCTCAGACCCCCTCAGAGTCCCCCTCCCCTCCCCCGTGAACCCCTTGGATCCCCTCAGACCCCCTGGGACCCCTCTGATCCCTCCCAGGCCTCAGGGTCCCCAAAGACCCCTCTGGGACCCCCATGGGACCGCCCAGAGTCCACTCAGACCCCTCCAGGAACACTCTTGGGGTACCTAGAACCCCCTCCCAGATCTCCTGTGACCCCCCCAGGACCCCCTCAGACCCCCCAGGACCCCCATGTGTGACCCCCCCACCCCTCTCTGCAGGGTCTCACCTCCTGCCCAACCCGGTGCTGCCGCCGCGGGGGGGGTCGAGCCCCTACAACACCCTCCTGGCCGAGGGGGGGGGCTTCACCCCCGCCTCCCCCCCTGCCTTCACTGCCCCAGGTGGGTCTGGGGGGGCACGACCCTCCAAACTGCCCCCAAAACCTCCAGGATCCCCCCCCCAAATCCCCTGACAGTCCCTTCCTCACCCCCCCCAGGTGGGCTCAGGGGAGGTTTGGGGGGGGTCCTGGGTGCTCCCTCCCTGAACACCCCAATTTCAACACCCCAGGGGGCCCTTGGTCCCACAAAATCCTCCCCCCACACCCCTCTGGATCCCCCCAAAATCCCCCCACAGCCCCCACCCCCTCCTGCAGCCGCCCCCAGGGTGGGAATGGGGGGATTTTTGGGGGGTTCTGGGTGCTGCCCCCCCGAATGCCCCAATTTCAGCCCCAGGGTGGGAATGGGAGGATTTGCCCCCCCCCCCCCCAACTGCCCCAAACCACCTGGGGCCCCCTCAAACTCCCCCATACCCCCCCACGGAGGGGGACAGGGGGGTCCTGACCCCACCCAACCCCCCTGGAGCCCAAATCCCCCCCAGTGTCCCCACATGTCCCACCTGTGGGGCCGGCGGGGGGTGCTGGGGATTTGGGGCATCTCGGGGGGAAATTGGGGGCTCCAGGGGGGGTCAGGACCCCCCCTAACTGCTGCCTCCATCCCCAGGGAGCTTCCGTGACAACAGTAAGTGCCCCCCCATGTCCCCCCCGCACCCCCATCTTGTGCCCCACCCCCCCCATTTACCCCCTACAGCCCCGACTGAACCCCCCCCCCTCCCCTCAGACTCTCCCCAGACCCCCCCCCCAAAACCCCCTGTGGCCCTCCAGACCCACTCAGTGACCCCCCCAGGCCCCCCCACTGACCCCCCAAACCCTCCCCAGCACCCCAGTTGCCCCTGTATCTCCCCAACCCCCCAAATGACCCCCCCCAGGCCTCCCCCACTGACCCCCCAAACCCTCCACAGCACCCCAACTCCCGCTGTATCTCCCCAACCCCCCAATGACCCCCCAGACCACCCCCACTGACTCTCCAAACCCCCCCGACTGACCCCTTCAAGCCCCCAATGACCCCCCAGGTCCCCCCACTGACCCTCCAAACCCCCCAATGACCCCCAATGACCCCCCCACTGACCCCCCCACTGACCCTCCAAACCCCCCAATGAACCCCCCAGCCGCCCCCACTGACCCTCCAATCCCCCCAATGACCCCCCCAGCCCCCCCACTGACCCCTCCAAGCCCCCAATGACCCCCCAGCCCCCCCACTGACCCCTTCAAGCCCCCCAGTGACCCCCCAGACCACCCCCACTGACCCTCCAAACCCCCCCACTGACCCCTTCAACCCCCCCAATGACCCCCCCAGGCCCCCACTGACCCGTCCAACCCCCCAATGTCCCCCCAGACCCCCCACTGACCCCTCCAACCCCCCCAATGGCCCCCCCAGAACCCCCACTGACCCCTTCAATCCCCCCAGTGACTCCCCCAGCCCCGCACTGACCCCTCCAACCCCCCAATGACCCCCAGACCCTCCACTGACCCTCCAACCCCCACAACGACCCCCCCAGCCCCCCCCACTGACCCTCCAACCCCCACAATGACCCCCCAGCCCCCCCCACTGACCCCTTCAAGCCCCCCAGTGACCCCCCAGGTCCCCCCACTGACCCCCCCAGCCGCCCCCACTGACCCTCCAACCCCCCCAATGACCCCCCCAGGTCCCCCCACTGACCCCTCCAAGCCCCCCCTGACCCCCCCAGATCCCCCAATGACCCCCCCAACCCCCCCACTGACGCCCCCAGACCCCCCACTGACCCTCCAACCCCCCCAATGACCCCCCCAGCGACCCCTCCAAGCCCTCCAATGACCCCCCCAGCCCCCCCCACTGACCCTCCAACCCCCCCACTGACCCCCCAGCCCCCACAATGACCCCCCCAGATCCCCCAATGACCCCTCAACCCCCCCACTGACGCCCCCAGACCCCCCCACTGACCCTCCAACCCCTCCAATGACCCCCCCAGCGACCCCTCCAAGCCCCACAATGACCCCCCCAGAACCCCCACTGACCCCTCCAACCCCCCCAATGACCCCCCAGCCCCCCCATTGACCCCTCCAACCCCCCACTGACCCCTTCAGACCCCCCCACCGTGACCCCCCTCTCCCAACAGCCCCCCCCCCCCCTCACTGACCCCCCCCCTCCCCCATCCCCGCAGAGCCCCCCCGGGAGCCCCCGGAGCCGCTGCCCCTCAACGGCAACTTCAACAACAGCTACAGCCTGCGGGGGGGCCCCGAGGGGGGGCCCGGGGGGGTGGCCCCGGGCCGGGGGGGGTGCCCGGGGGGGGCCCCCCCGGACCCCGCGGCGCTGGAGAAGATGATCATCTCGGAGCTGGTGCACAACAACCTGCGGGGGGGCGGCTCCGCGCACGGGGGGGGCCCCCCGCCGCCGCCGCCGCCGCCGCCGCCGCCCCCCCCCGCCCCCCGCCGAGCCCCCCCCCGGCGCCCCCGAGCTGGGGCTGCTCTACCAGGAGCTGGCGCGGGGGGGGCCGGGCGGGCTGGGGCCCCCCCCCGACCCCCCCCGCGACCCCCGGCACCCCCCCCCGCCGCCGCGGGACTACCCCGACAGCAGCCCCGAGGGGCCCCCCCCCCGCCCCTCCGTACCTGGGGGGGCCCCCCCCGCGCGCCCCCCCCCAACCGCCGGCACAGCCCCGAGACCTTCGGGGGGCCCGAGGGGGGCGCGGGGGGGGGCCGAGCCCGACGGGCAGATGCAGCTGGTGACCAGCCTGTGAGACCCCCGGGCGGGGCTGGGGGCACGCGGGACCCCCCTGGCGCTCCGGGACCCCCCCCCCAGAGGGGGCTCTGGGGGCACTCCGGGACCCCCCCGTGCGAGGGAGCGGGGGCGCACGGGGGTCCCGAGGTCACATCGGGACCCCCCCCCCTTGCAAGGGGGTCCGGCCTCGCACGAGGATGTGGCCGGGGGGGGACCGGGAGGGGGCTGGGCGTGCACGAGGACCCCCCCTCGCACGAGGGTCCGGGGGCACGCGGGGCTGGGGGGCACAACCGGGACCCGGCCTTGCACTCGGACGTGCTCGGGGGGCACACGGGGGGCTGGGCTTGCACGAGGACCCCCCCTCGCTCGAGGGGCTGGGGGGCACAACCGGGACCCCCCCTCGCTCGAGGGTCCGGGGGCACGCGGGGCTGGTTGGCACAACCGGGACCCCCCGTCGCTCGAGGGTCCGGGGGCACGCAGGGCTGGGGGGCACAACCGGGACCCCCCTCGCTCGAGGGTCCGGGGGCACGCGGGGCTGGGGGGCACAACCGGGACCCCCCCCTCGCTCGAGGGTCCGGCCTCGCAGCAGGACGTGGCCGGGGGGAGCTGGGCTTGCACGAGGACCCCTCTCGCACGCGGACGTGGCCTCGCACGGGGCTCCGGCCCCGAGCAAAGACCCCCCCTCGCTCCAGGGTGCGGGGGCACACGAGGACCCGGCCTCGAGCTACAACTCCCTCGCACGAGGACCCGGCCTGGCACGAGGATTTGGCCTCGCACGAGGACCCGGCCTTGCACAGGGACCCGGCCTTGCACAGGGACCCGGCCTTGCACAAGGATTCGGCCTTGCACGAGGATTCGGCCTTGCACAAGATTCGGCCTTGCACAAGGATTCGGCCGCAGCGAGAGGGGACAGAGGGGGCCCGGGCCCCCTCCCGGCACGAGGAGCCGCGGGCGTGCGAGGAGGCGGCGGCGCACGGGGACCTGGCCTTGCACGAGGGCCTTGCACGAGGAGCCGGTGCCACGCGGGGACCTTGCACGGGGACCTTGCACGAGGACCTTGCACCAGGACCTTGCACGAGGACTTCGCACCAGGACCTTGCACGGGGCCCCCCTTTCGCGCCCCCCGCCCCCTCCCCCCCCCCGCGTGCCCCCACCCCGGTATGGGGGGTCCCACCCTGGGGGGGGGGGGGGGACTTTGGGGGGATCCCACAGCCCCGTTCTTGGGGGGCCCCCCCCCAAAGCCATCCCGGAGGGGCCCCCACGGCCTCGGCAGCAACGAGCCGGGGGGGGGGGGGGGCACTGACAGCCCCCCAAACTGAGGGGTCCCTCCACGTTGGGGACCCCCCCGAAATGGGGACCCCCCCCCCCCCAAAAAGAGACACATTTTCCTTGTAATATAGATGTAAATGGACCAGCCCCCCACACCCCCCCCCCCGCCGCCTGGGAAACTGAGGCACGGGGGGCCCCCCCAAAACCGCCTCCCCTCGCCGGGGGTTCCCCCCACCCCAGCGGGGCCCCCCCTGGAAGCACAACCCCCCCCCCCCCAGCCTGGGGGGGCCTCGCCACGCTGTACATAGGGATGGGGGGGCCCCCAAAATCGGGAGGGGGGGCAAAGGGAACCCTTAAAAAGTTCTGGGGCCCCCCCCCCGCCCCAAGTTCTGGGAGCCTCCCTTGGATTTGGGGACCCCCCCAAAATTCGCGGGACCCCACAACCTGAGGACCTCCCCAGGGCTTGGGGATCCTCCCTGGGATGTTGAGAAACCCCCCCCCCCCCAATTTTGGGAACCCCCCCCCGGGTACTGGGGACACCCCCAAGTTCTGGGGATCCACAGTGAACTTGGGAACCCCCCAGGATTGAGGGTCCCCCATATTTGGAGACCCCCCCCAGAGCTTGGGCACCCCCTCCTGGGATCCAGGGACCCCCCCCAGGGTATGGGGGACCCCCCCAAATTTGGGCACCCCCCCCCAGTACTTGGAGTCCCCTTACATTGGGGGCCCCCTGTGTTTTGGGGACCCCCAGGGTATCAGGGACCTCCCCCGCGTTTTGGGGACTCCCCCAGCCCCCCTCAGGGGTTTTGGGGTCACACGGGGGGGGGTCCAGCCCCTCCCCAGGTTTTGGGGTGTCCCTCCCCCCCTCCCTTCGCATGGGGGACCCCAAAACTTCCTCGGGGACCCCAAATTTGGGGGTGAGGAAGGGAAACTCCCCCCTCCCTCCCTCCCACCCCCAGATCTTGGGGTCTCCCCTCCCCCCCCGGCTTTGGGGGGTCCCTCCCCTCCCTCCCCCTCCCCCCCCCCCCCCCCAAAATTCTGCCAAACCAACTTTGGGTCGAGTGCGTCAAACCAACGAAACCGGAGCCGGAGGGGACGCGGGGCCTCCAAGGGCCACCAAGGGCCACCACGGGCTACTGGGGCTACGGTGACCCCAGGGCCATCAACGGGACCATCGAGGGGCCACCCAGGGCCACCACAGGGTCACCACAGGGTCACTATGGCCACCAAGGGGACGGACAGGGCCATCAAGGGTCACCAAGGGCCACCGGACAGTCACCAAGAGCCACCACAGGGTCACCGGGGCCACCATGGGGACGGCCAGAGCCATCGATGGCCACCAGGAGGCCACGCTGGGCCACTGGGGCCAGCACAGGAAGAGCCAGGACGTGGCCGGGGCCACCAAGGGGGCACCGAGAGCCACCACAGGGAGAGCCAGGGCACGGCCAACACCACCCTGGGGGACAGCCAGGGCCACCAAGGGGCCACCACCATCAGGGCAGCCACTGCTGAGGCCACTGTGGCCACCACAAAGGTGACCAAGGCCACTGCCAGGGCCACCAAAGGGACCAGAGGAGAGCCAGGGCCACGGAGGGGGTGGCCAGGGTTGCCATGGGGACAGTCAGGTTCACCATGGGGACAGTCAGGGCCACCACGGGGTCGGTCAGGGCCACCACGGGGTCAGGGCCGCCGTGGGGACGGTCACGGACAGGAACCAATAAAGGTGACACCAGTTCTTGGAGCCACCGGCCGTGCTTGGGGGGCCCAGGGGGGCTCAGAGAGAGCACAGGGGGACACGGGAGTCGCGGCGGGGGGAAGGGAGGGGTCGGGGGGGCTGAAGGGGCTGCGGGAGAACCTGGGGGTCCCGGGGGGGGGCAAATGGGGGTTACTGGGGGGTCTGGGGGAGGACAGGGGAGGTCTGGGGTCAGAGGGGCTGGGGGGGGGCAAGGGATGGTCTGGGGGGTGTTTCGAGAGGCTGGGGGGGGGGTCCCCGGGGGGGCACGGGGAGCTTGGTGGGGGGCGGGGGGACGGCAAACATGGGGGGAGGGGGGTCAGGAGATGCTGGGGGGTGGTGGGGGGGGCACGCTGGTGTCTGCATTCCCTGGAGGTGTCACCCGGAGCAGCCGTGACCCCCTGGGCTGTGTCACCCCCCCCGGGCTGTGTCACCCGGAGCAGCCGTGTCCCCTCTGGAGGTGTCACCTGCAGCAGCCGTGTCCCCTGGGCTGTGTCACCCTCCCTGGAGGTGTCACCTGCAGCAGCCGTGTCCCCCCCCGGGCTGTGTCACCCTCTGAAGGTGTCACCTGCAGCAGCCGTGTCCCCTGGGCTGTGTCACCCTCCCTGAAGGTGTCACCTGCAGCAGCCGTGTCCCCTCGGCCGTGTCACCCTCCCTGGAGGTGTCACCTGCAGCAGCCGTGTCCCCTCGGCTGTGTCACCCTCCCCGGAGGTGTCACCTGCAGCAGCCGTGTCCCCTCGGCTGTGTCACCCTCCCCGAAGGTGTCACCTGCAGCAGCCGTGTCCCCTGGGCTGTGTCACCCTCCCCGAAGGTGTCACCCGCAGCAGCCGTGTCCCCTCGGCTGTGTCACCCTCCCTGAAGGTGTCACCTGCAGCAGCCGTGTCCCCTCGGCTGTGTCACCCTCTCTGAAGGTGTCACCCGCAGCAGCCCTGTCCCCTGGGCTGTGTCACCCTCCCTGAAGGTGTCACCTGCAGCAGCCGTGTCCCCTCGGCTGTGTCACCCTCCCTGAAGGTGTCACCCGCAGCAGCCGTGTCCCCTCGGCTGTGTCATCCTCCCCGAAGGTGTCACCTGCAGCAGCCGTGTCCCCTGGGCTGTGTCACCCTCTCTGAAGGTGTCACCTGCAGCAGCCGTGTCCCCTGGGCTGTGTCACCCTCTCTGAAGGTGTCACCTGCAGCAGCCGTGTCCCCTGGGCTGTGTCACCCTCCCCGAAGGTGTCACCTGCAGCAGCCGTGTCCCCTGGGCTGTGTCACCCTCCCCGAAGGTGTCACCTGCAGCAGCCGTGTCCCCTCGGCTGTGTCACCCTCCCTGAAGGTGTCACCTGCAGCAGCCGTGTCCCCTCGGCTGTGTCACCCTCTCTGAAGGTGTCACCTGCAGCAGCCGTGTCCCCTGGGCTGTGTCACCCTCCCTGAAGGTGTCACCTGCAGCAGCCGTGTCCCCTGGGCTGTGTCACCCTCCCTGAAGGTGTCACCTGCAGCAGCCGTGTCCCCTGGGCTGTGTCACCCTCCCCGAAGGTGTCACCTGCAGCAGCCGTGTCCCCTGGGCTGTGTCACCCTCCCTGAAGGTGTCACCTGCAGCAGCCGTGTCCCCTGGGCTGTGTCACCCTCCCTGAAGGTGTCACCTGCAGCAGCCGTGTCCCCTGGGCTGTGTCACCCTCCCTGGAGGTGTCACCTGCAGCAGCCGTGTCCCCTGGGCTGTGTCACCCTCCCCGGAGGTGTCACCTGCAGCAGCCGTGTCCCCTGGGCTGTGTCACCCTCCCTGAAGGTGTCACCTGCAGCAGCCGTGTCCCCTGGGCTGTGTCACCCTCCCCGGAGGTGTCACCTGCAGCAGCCGTGTCCCCTGGGCTGTGTCACCCTCCCTGAAGGTGTCACCTGCAGCAGCCGTGTCCCCTGGGCTGTGTCACCCTCCCCGAAGGTGTCACCCGGAGCAGCCGTGTCCCCTGGGCTGTGTCACCCTCCCCGGAGGTGTCACCTGCAGCAGCCCTGTCCCCGCTGGAGGTGTCGGGGCTGCCGAAGGTCGGGACCGAAAGCAGCACCAGGAGCACAGAGCTCGAAGGGTTCGGGAATTCCCGCAGCCCCAGGACCGCGACATCGAACTGCACCCCGCGATCCCCAACAGCCCGGGGGATCCCCCCGCATGGAGCGGGGCCCTGGAGCGGAGCAGCCCCGGAGCAGCGGAACTCCCGGAGCAGCGGGATCCCGGAGCAGGGGGATCCCGGAGCAGCGGGATCCCGGAGCAGGGAGATCCTGGAGCAGGGGGATCCTGGAGCAGGGAGATCCTGGAGCAGGGGGATCTGGGAACAGGGAGATCCCGGAACAGGGGGATCCCGGAGCAGGGGGATCCCGGAACAGGGGGATCCGGGAACAGGGGGATCCCAGAGCAGGGAGATCCCAGAGCAGGGAGATCCGGGAACAGGGAGATCCGGGAACGGGGGAATCCTGGAGCAGGGGGATCCTGGAGCAGGGGGATCCCGGAACAGGGAGATCCCGGAGCAGGGGAATCCCAGAGCAGGGGGATCCTGGAGCAGCGGGATCCTGGAGCAGCGGGATCCTGGAGCAGCGGGATCCCGGAACAGGGGGATCTGGGAACAGCGGGATCCCGGAACAGGGGGATCCTGGAGCAGCGGGATCCAGGAACAGGGGGATCCCGGAGCAGGGGGATCCCGGAGCAGGGGGATCCTGGAGCAGGGGGATCCCGGAGCAGGGAGATCCCAGAGCAGGGAGATCCGGGAACAGGGAGGTCCGGGAACGGGGGGGATCCGGGAACAGGGGGATCCTGGAGCAGGGGGATCCTGGAGCAGGGGGATCCTTGAGCAGGGGGATCCCGGAGCAGGGGGATCCGGGAACAGGGGGATCCCAGAGCAGGGGGATCCCAGAGCAGGGGTATCCGGGAACAGGGGGATCCCAGAGCAGGGGGATCCCGGAACAGGGGGATCCCTGAGCAGGGAGATCCCAGAGCACCAGGACCCCCGGAGCATCGGGACGCCCGGAGCAGGACACATCAGGGGTGTTTTTGCCGCCCCCAGGATGCCCCGGGAGAAGCTGGGGACCCTGCAGCGGCTGGGGGGGGTCTCTGTCCCTGTTCTGCCTCCGTCCCCATCCCCGTCCCCATTCCCATCCCTGTCCCCATTCCCATCCCCGTCCCCATCCCCGTCCCCATCCCCATCCCCGTCCCCATTCCCATCCCTGTCCCCACTCCCATCCCTGTCCCCACTCCCATCCCCGTCCCCATCCCCGTCCCCATCCCCATCCCAAGGCTCGAGCGGGTGCCACCGTGCCCGACGTCCTTTTGGGGAGGTGGCCTGGGGGTGCCTCTGCTCCTCCAGCTCTCCCTGACCTTCACCCCTGGCCATGTCCTCCATCCTGGACCTCCACCCCACACCTCCACCCCACATCTCCATCCCACACCTCCATCCCACACCTTCACCCCTGGCCACATCCTCCATCCTGGACCTCCACCAAACACCTCCAGCCCACACCTCCAGCCCACACCTCCATCCCAGAGCTCCATCCTGGACTTCCATCCCACACCTCCATCCCGGACCTCCATCCCAGAGCTCCATCCCACACCTTCACTCCTGGCCACATCCTCCATCCTGGACCTCCATCCTGGACTTCCATCCCACACCTCCATCCCACATCCTCCACCCCAGAGCTCCACCCCACACCTTCACCCCACACCTCCATCCTGGACCTCCATCCCATATCCTCCATCCCAGAGCTCCACCCCACACCTTCACCCCACACCTCCATCCTGGATCTCCATCCCACATCCTCCATCCCAGAGCTCCATCCCACACCTTCACCCCTGGCCACATCCTTCCTCCTGGACCTCCATCCCAGAGCTCCATCCCAGCTCCACCCCACACCTCCACCCCACATCCTCCATCCCACACCTCCACCCCACACCTCCATCCTGGACCTCCATCCCAGAGCTCCATCCCAGAGCTCCATCCCAGAGCTCCACCCCAGAGCTCCACCCCACACCTTCACCCCACATCTCCATCCTGGACCTCCATCCCACATCCTCCATCCCAGAGCTCCACCCCACCCCTCCACCTCACCCCTCCACCCCAGCTCCATCCCATCCCACACCTCCGTCCCTCCGGGATCGCTCCCCCGGCACCGGCGCCTCTCCCTCCCCTCCTGGAAGCGCTCGGGGGCTCCGGGCTGCTCCGGCCCCTCCCGCACTCCGTTGCCCGCTCCCAGCCCGGGCTGAGCCGATCCCCAGGGCCCGGCCAGGGCAGCCGCACCCGGGAGAGGCTCCGGTCCCCGGGCACGGCCCTGCCCCCACAGCCCAGGGGCGCTCCGGGGGCTGCGGCAGCCGCAGCCGCTCTGAGAATTCCATCCCAATTCCATCCCAGCCCCGCGGCCGAGGATTCCTCCCCAAAACCCACCCGCCCCCCCCCCCCCCTTTCCCAGGGTGAACCCCTTGTCCCGCCCCTCCGGGTGCCCCCAGTGCCCCCCGGCTCTGGCTCTGGGGCTGGGACGGCGTTCCCGGAGCAGCTGCCGGAGCTGCCCCGTCCCGGGAAGGGGGACAAGGGAGGGGGGATCCCGCTGCTGACGCTCCAGGACCCTCCTGACCCCCGGCCCCCACTCCAGCTCACGGGATCCCCCCGGGATGTTGGGAATTGGGGGGGGGGGGGGGGTGCAGGAGCTGCAGGAGTTCCTTAGGAGGCTCTAAAAACCCCTTTTTGCTGGTGCTGCTTTTGGTCATCAAACCCCGCACAGCGGCTTTTCTGCAGAAAGGTTTATCAACCCCACACTTGGCAACAGCTCGTTGGCCCCAGTTCCCTCCCCGTTCCTCCTCATTTCCCTCCCCGTTCCTCCTCATTTCCCTCCTCATATCCCTCCCCGTTCTTCCCCAGTTCCCTCCCCGTTCCTCCTCATTTCCCTCCCCATTCCTTCTCATTTCCCTCCCCATTTCCCCCCATTCCTCCCCAGTTCCCTCCTCATTCCTCCTCATTTCCCTCCTCATTTCCCTCCCCATTCCCTCTCATTTCCCTCCCCATTCCCTCTCATTTCCCTCCCCATTTCCCCCCATTCCTCCTCATTTCCCTCCCCATTCCTCCCCAGTTCCCTCCCCGTTCCTCCTCATTTCCCTCCCCCTTTTCCCTCATTCCTCCCCATTCCCCCCCATTTCCCCCATTTCCCTCCCCATTCCCTGCTCATTTTCCCCATTTCCCCCCATTCCTCCTCATTTCCTCCCCATTTCCCCCCATTCCTCCCCACTTCCCTCCCCATTCCTCCTCATTTCCCCCATTCCTCCCCATTCCCCTCAGCAGCCGCCGCCATCTTGGCCGCTACTTATGACGTCACATCCGGCGCCTCTCTCCTGGCGCCATTTCCGGTTCCGGCGGCGGCGGCTGTGGCGGAGCGGGGGAGGCGCGGGAGGTACCGGGGGGGGTTTGGGGGTGCCTGGGGGGGGGGGGCGAGGTGGTCGGGAGGGATTTGGGGGGGTCCCGAGGATAGCGGCGGATCACGGGGGGGCTCGGGAGGTACCGGGGGGGGTCGGGAGGGACCGGGGGATACCGGGGGGTTCCGGGAGGCCCGGGGGGTGCTCGGGGGCTACCGGGGGGCTGCGGGGGGTGGGGCTGGGAGGCTGCTCCCTGTTCAACCCCCTCTGTTACCGACACCTCCCCCCCCCGGTGCCTCTCCGCTCCCCCCCCGTTATCTCTGCTGTTCCCCGTTAATCCCCGGTCCCCCCCCGTTCCTCGTCTCCTTTTCTCTCTTTCCTCTCCCTTTTCCTTCCTCCTCCTCCCTCTCCTCCTTCCCTTTCCCCCCTTCTCCCCCGTTTTTTTCCCTTTTCCCCCCTTTTTTGTCTCTTCCCATCGCTTTTCCCCTTCTCTGCCCCTTTCCCCTCCTCCCTTCCTGCCTTTTCCCCCTCTTTTCATCCCCCTTCCCCCTTCTCTTTCCCTTTTTGTCCCTTTTTCTCCCTTTTTCTCCCTTTTCCTCCCCTTTTCTCCCATTTTCCCCCCATCCTTTCTCCCATTTTCTCCCCTCCATTCCTTCCTCCCCTTTTCCTTCTCTCTTCTCTTTCCCCCTTCCCCCCTTTCTCCCTTTCCCCTTTCCCATCCCCTTTCCCTGCCTTTTCCTCCCCTTTCCCCCTTCTGCTTCCCCTTCCCCTCTCCCCTTTCCCCACCCCCTTTTCCTCCCCTTCCCACCCTTCTCTTTCCCTTTTCCCCCATTTTTCCCCATCCTTTTCCCTCTTTTTTCCTCTCCATTCCTTCCTTCTCTCCTTTTCCTTCTCTCTCTTCCTCTTTTCCCCCTTCTCCTTCCCTTTCCCCTTTCCCATCCCCTTTCCCTGCCTTTTCCTCCCCTTTCCCTCCCTTCCTCCCCCTTCTCTTTCCCTTTCCCTCCCTTTCTCCCCCTTCTCTTTCCCTTTCCCTCCTTTTTCCCCTTCTCTTTCCCTTTCCCTCCCTTCCTCCCCCTTCTCTTTCCCTTTTCCTCCCTTTCTCCCCCTTCTCTTTCCCTTTTCCTCCCTTTCTCCCCCTTTTCCTCCCCTTTCCCTCCCTTCCCCCCCCTTCTCTTCCCTTTCCCTCCCTTTCTCCCGGTTCTCTTTCCCTTTCCCCCCATTTTCCCCCCATTTTTCCCTCTCCCCGTTCCCAGCCATGATCGAAGTCGTCTGCAACGACCGCCTGGGGAAGAAGGTCCGGGTGAAATGCAAGTACCCGGCCCTGGGGGGGGTTTGGGGGGGTCCTGGGGGGGCTCTGGGGGGGGTCAGGGGGTCCCTCCCGGTTCCCCCGTTTTCCTTAACGGCCCCGCAGCCCCGAGGACTCCATCCGGGACCTGAAGAAGCTGATCGCGGCGCAGACGGGGACGCGCTGGGACAAGATCGTGCTCAAGAAATGGTCAGGGGGGGTCAGGGGGGCACAGGGGGGCACCCCGGGGGTTTTGGGGGGCCCGTGGGGGCGGTGAGCCCGGCCCCGGGATGGGGGGCAGGGGGTGATGCCGCTCCCCTCCCCCCCAGGTACACCATCTTCAAGGACCACGTCACGCTCGGGGACTGTATCCACCTGCGGCCCCCAAAGCCCCCTCCCCAAATCCATCCACCCCAAAACCCCCAAAATCCATCCACCCCAAAACCCCCTCCCCAAATCCATCCACCTCAAAACCCCCAAAATCCATCCACCCCAAAGCCCCCTCCCCAAATCCATCCACCCCAAAATCCATCAACCCCAAAACCCCCAAAATCCATCAACCCCAAAACCCCCTCCCCAAAATCCTTCAACCCCAAAACCCCCAAAATCCATCAACCCCAAAACCCCCTCCCCAAAATCCTTCAACCCCAAAATCCTTCAACCCCAAAGTCCCCTCCCCAAATCCATCTACCCCAAACTCCCTCCCCAAAATCCTTCAACCCCCAAACCCCCTCCCCAAATCCATCAACCCCAAAACCCCCAAAATCCATCAACCCCAAAATCCTTCAACCCCAAAACCCCCTCCCCAAAATCCTTCAACCCCAAAATCCTTCAATCCCCAAAACCCCCTCCCCAAAATCCTTCAATCCCAAAGCCTCCTCCCCAAAATCCATCCACCCCCAAATCCATCAACCCCAAAACCCTCCCCAAAATCCATCCATCCCAAAGCCCCCTCCCAAAATCCATCCACCCCCCTCCCAAAAATCCTTCCACCCCAAAGCTCCCTCCCCAAAATCCTTCAACCCCCAAATCCCCGCCCCAAATCCATCAACCCCAAAACCCCCAAAATCCTTCAACCCCAAAATCCTTCAACCCCAAAACCCCCTCCCCAAAATCCTTCAACCCCAAAATCCTTCAATCCCCAAAACCCCCTCCCCAAAATCCTTCAATCCCAAAGCCTCCTCCCCAAAATCCATCCACCCCCAAATCCATCCACCCCAAAGCCCTCCCCAAAATCCATCCACCCCAAAGCCCCCTCCCTAAATCCTTCAACCCCAAACCCCCTCCCCAAACCCGTCCACCCCAAAGCCCTCCCCAAACCCCACATCCGCGTTTTCCTTGACTCCCCTCCCAGATGAGATCCACGATGGGATGAACCTGGAGCTCTACTACCAGTAGCGGCCCCTCCCAGTCCCTCCCAGTTCCCTCCCAGTCCCCCCCCACCCCATTTTTACCCCATTTTTACCCCATTTTTTCCCCGTTTCGCCCTCCCCGGGTCCACGCTGAGGCTCCGAGGCCGCTCCATTTGTTTATAAATAAAGGCGTTTTTGGGGTCTCCGGGCGTTCGCTGGGGCTGCGGGACCCCGGGAGCGGCGCTGGGGAAGCCCCGAGCCGGGCGTGCTCCCACCCTGAGCGTTCCGGGAGCCCGGGAGGCGGCGGGGAGGGAACCGGGAGCCCGGGGAGGCAGCGGGGAGGGAACCGGGAGGGAACCGGGAGCCGGGGAGGGAACCGGGAGCCCGAGAGGCAGCAGGGAGGCAGCGGGGAGCCCGGGAGGTGGCGGGGAGGGAACCGGGAGGGAACCGGGAGCCCGGGGAGGCAGCGGGGAGGGAACCGGGAGCCGGGGAGGCAGCGGGGAGGGAACCGGGAGGTGGCGGGGAGGGAGCCGGGAGGCGGCCGGGACCCCACCAGGACCTCGCACCGGCAGCGGGCCGGGAGCCCGGGAGGCAGCGGGACCCCGGCGGGAGCGGGACCGGGCCGGGAGCGGAGCGGGGCCGGGAGCGGGCTCAGGGCCGGGAGCGGAGCGGGCTCAGGGTCGGGAGCGGAGCGGAGCAGGGCCGGGAGCGGAGCGGGACCGGGCCGGGAGCGGAGCGGGCTCAGGGTCGGGAGCGGAGCGGAGCAGGGCCGGGAGCGGAGCGGGCTCAGGGTCGGGAGCGGAGCGGAGCAGGGCCGGGAGCGGAGCGGGCTCAGGGCCGGGAGAGGAGCGGAGCAGGGCCGGGAGCGGAGCGGGCTCAGGGTCGGGAGCGGAGCGGGCTCAGGGCCGGGAGAGGAGCGGAGCAGGGCCGGGAGAGGAGCGGAGCAGGGCCGGGAGAGGAGCGGGCTCAGGGCCGGGAGAGGAGCGGGGCCGGGAGCGGAGCGGGCTCAGGGCCGGGAGAGGAGCGGAGCAGGGCCGGGAGAGGAGCGGAGCAGGGCCGGGAGAGGAGCGGGCTCAGGGCCGGGAGAGGAGCGGGGCCGGGAGCGGAGCGGAGCAGGGCCGGGAGCGGAGCGGGCTCAGGGCCGGGAGCGGAGCGGGGCCGGGAGCGGGCTCAGGGCCGGCTCGGGGCGGTGGCCCCGCCGGAGCGGCACCGGGGGCACCACGGGAGCTGCTCGTGCGGGGGGAGGCCGGGAATGGGGGGAGGGATGGCGGGATGTCGCGATAGCGGGATATCGCAATGGCGGGATGGCAGGATATCAGGATATTGGGATGGCGGGATATTGGGACTGTGTGGCGATATAGCGGGATATCGGGATGGCAGGGTATGGCGATATTGGGATGGCGGGATATCGGGCCTGTGTGGCAATATAGCAGGATATCGGGATTCTGTGGCGATACAGTGGGATGGGATATTGGGATATTGGGACTTTATGGCGATATAGCAGGATGGGATATCGCGATATCGGGATATCAGGATATTGGGATTGTATGGTGATATAGAGGAATGGGATATCAGGATATCAGGATTCTGTGGCAATATAGTGGGATGGGATACCGGGATATCGGACTGTATGGCGCTATATCGGGATGGGATGTCGGGATGTCGGGACTGTATGGCGATATATCGGGATGGGATGTCGGGATGTCGGGACTGTATGGCGATATATCGGGATGGGATGTCGGCATATCAGGACTGTATGGTGATACATTGGGATGGGATGTCGGGACTGTATGGCGATATATCAGGATGTTACATCCGACGATCGTACGAGGGTAACTGAGCCTGGATCCTGCAGGATCCCGGGTGGCAACCCAGAGCTCTTTACATGGATAAAGCCTACGACATATGGAAACCGCCGGCGATAAGGGGGAGTATCGCGACAGACGAGCCGGGGACGGCTCAGACCAGGCGCTGAGCGGGGCAGCCCCGTCGCCATGGTAGCAGGGGCCTTCCCTGAGGGAGGCGCGCGGGCAGCCCTGTCGCTATGGTAACGGTGGCCCTCCAACCAGGCGGGCAGCGGGGCAGCCTCGTTGCTATGGCAGCGGGGGCCTTCCCTCGGGTTGGCGCGCAATATGGCGGCGCTCATGCCGAGTGCGGCGCTGGGTGAGAAATGTGGGGGGAACCCCGGGGCCCCCGAGCCGGGGGAGTCCCGGGACCCCAAACAGCGCCTTCCTCTCCCCCTTCAGGTGCGCGGTCGGAGCGGGGCTGACCCCGGGGCTCCCCCCGGGGCTCCCGGGGCCGGCACCGGGCGGGTGGAGCTTGGAATCACCTGGGAACCGCGGGCGGGCGGGGACGCGCCATGGTGAGTGTGGGGGGCCGGGATCCAGGCGGGATCCAGGCGGGCGCTCCACGGAAACGCGGCTTTCGTGTGGGGGAGTGCCGGGGCTTCGATTGCTCCCGAGGGGATTTGTGTTTGCCCGCAGGCTGCCAAGGCCCGGAGGCGGCTCTCAGGTGAGTGCCCTCACCTGCCCTCATCCCACCCCCTGCTCTCCAGCGGGGCTTGGATCCCTGGGAAGGCCGGGATGGAGCAGGGAGGGGGGACCCAGGGGCAGGGAATGCTCCAGGCTGAGAGCGGGAGCGTTTCCCCCCTGCCGGGTGAGGGGAACCCACCGGGATCGCCCGGGATCGCCTGGGCCGTGTCCTGTTCCAGATCCCATCGGCGACGTGCTCGGGGACCTCCTGGGATCCGATGGTAAAGTGGGAGCGCTTGGCTCCCCTGGGAATGGCCTGGGATCACCTGGAGGGAATGCCCGGCCCTGGGATCACCTGGAAATGTCCTGGGAATGCCCTGGGATCACCTGGAGGGAACCCCCTAGGAATCCCCTGGGAATCCCTGGCTCTGGGATCACCTAGAGGGAATCCCTTGGGAATCCCCTGGGAATGCCTGGCCCTGGGATCACCTGGAGGGAATCCTCTGCCCTGGGATCACCTGGAGCGAATCCCTTGGGAATCCTCTGGGAATGCCCTGCCCTGGGATCACCTGGAGGGAATCCCTTGGGAATGCCCTGCCCTGGGATCACCTGGAAATGTCCTGGGAATGCCGTGGGATCACCTGGAGGGAATCCCCTGGGAATCCCCAGCCCTGGGATCACCTGGAGGGGATCCCCTGCCCTGGGATCACTTGGAGGGAATGCCCGGCCCTGGGATCACCTGGAGGGATCCCCAGCCCTGGGATCACCTGGAGGGATCCCCCCCCATTCCCGCCTGGAGCCGTGTCCATCCCGGTCCCTCCCTCGTTTCCAGAGGAGCCCCCGGCTCCAGCTCCCCGAGGCTCCCGGGAGCCCTTCCCGCAGGTGAGCCCCAGGTGAGCCCCTCCCTGTGCCCCCGGCCCTTCCCACCCGCTGGCAGCACCCGGGACCCCTCCCCACACCCCTGACCGGGGCTGTGCCTCAGGGGGGCCCCGGCTCAGCATTCCAGAGGCAAATTCCCCACGGAGAGCGGGAAATTCCCCGAGGAGGATGCGGAAGCGGCAGAGGTGAGCCGGGGCAGAATTCCCAAGGTTTTTGGGAATCCCACGTGAGGTGCAGGTGAGGGCAGGAGCTGCCCCCTCCCCAGGAGCTGGATGAGCTGGATGAGCTGGATGCAGAACTCCTGGGAATGGCCAGAGCCGGGTCCAGGCCGGGGAAAGGCTCTGGGAAGGTGCTGGATCCCAAAAAAGGTACCGGGAATTCTGCTTTGCTTTTCCGTGGGGACGTTCCCGTGGGATCAGACCCCATTCTCTGTTCCCTGCAGACGCCATTCCCATGGGATCAGATCCCATTCCCTGCTCCCTTCTGAGCCCATTCCCATGGGATCAGACCCCATTCCCTGTTCCCCTCAGAGCCATTCCCACGAGATCAGACCCCATTCCCATGGGATCAGACCCCATTCCCTGTTCCCCTCAGACCCCATTCCTATGGGATCAGACCCCATTCCCTGTTCCCTTCTGAGCCCATTCCCATGGGATCAGACCCCATTCCCTGTGGAGCCATTCCCATGGGATCAGACCCCATTCCCTGTTCCTCTCAGAGCCATTCCCATGGGATCAGACCCCATTCCCTGTTCCCTTCTGAGCCATTCCTATGAGATCAGACCCCATTCCCTGTTCCCTGTGGAGCCATTCCCATGGGATCAGACCCCATTCCCTGTTCCCCTCAGAGCCATTCCCATGGGATCAGACCCCATTCCCTGTTCCCCTCAGACCCCATTCCCATGGGATCAGACCCCATTCCCTATTCCCTTCTGAGCCCATTCCCATGGGATCAGACCCCATTCCCTGTTCCCCTCAGAGCCATTCCCATGGGATCAGACCCCATTCCCTATTCCCTTCTGAGCCCATTCCCATGGGATCAGACCCCATTCCCTGTTCCCAGACCCTCTCCATGAAACCCCCTCGGTCCCGCTGGGATCCCTGATTGTCCCTCCCTTCTCCCGTCCCTCCGGGGAATTCCCAGGCCCCGGGGACCCCCTGGAGAAGCCGTTCCCCGAGGAGGAGCCGGCGGGGCCGGGGAGCAGCTCCGGGAACGAGCCCGGACGGAGCAGCAGCAGCGGTGAGGGGGACCCGGGGGGGTCCCGGGGGCATTCCCAGAGCCGGCTGGGGACACCCAGGGACGTCCCAGGTGCCACCGGTGACGTTTCCCCCCCAGCTCCGGCCCCGCGACGTCCCCATGTCACCTTTGGGGACGACGTCGATGACCTGGTGGAGTCCCTGGGGCTCGGGAGCGGCGCCGACGGAGCCGGGAACGCGCAGAGGGCGCCGGGGGGGTGAGGGGACACCGGGATGGGGACGGGGACGGGGGGGGGGTCCCGGTGCCACCCCCACCTGAGCCGGGCGTCCCCAGCCAGGGGCTCCGGAAGGGCCGCGTCGGGATCCAGGAGCTGCTGGGAGGAGGCTCCGCGGGAAAAAGCCTGGAGCAGCCGGGAAGGGCGGAATTCCAGGCGGATCCCAAGGACCGGGAGCAGCCGGGTGAGCACGGCCGGGGGTGGGGGTTCCACGGAAGGTGTTCTCCAGAGGGTGAATCCCGTCAGGAATTCCAAAGGAGGGTGGGACAGGTGTTCTCCAGAGGGTGAATCCCGTTCTCCAGAGGGTGAATCCCGTCAGGAATTCCAAAGGAGGGTGGGACAGGTGTTCTCCAGAGGGTGAATCCCGTTCTCCAGAGGGTGAATCCCATCAGGAATTCCAAAGGAGGGTGGGACAGGTGTTCTGCAGAGGGTGAATCCACTTAGGAATTCCAGGGGAGGGTGGGACAGGTGTTTTCCAGAGCGTGAATCCCATCAGGAATTCCAGGGGAAGGTGGGACAGGTGTTCTCCAGGGCCCCATCCCATCGGGAATTGTGACTCGGGGCCGTTGTTCTGGCAGGGCCGGACGGGGACCGGGATGAGCCGGATTTTCCCTTTGGATCCTACGAGCCCTCGGTGGCCTCCGGGGCCGGGCGGAGACGGGGACCGAGGTACCCGGGGTGGCGGGAGGGAGTCCCCACCCAGCCATGTCCCCAGTGTCCCCAGTGTCCCCCAGTGTCCCCCAGTGTCCCCCAGTGTCCTCAGTGTCCCCCAGCGTCCCCCAGTGTCCCCAGTGTCCCTCATGTCCCCCAGTGTCCCCAGTGTCCCCCGTGTCCCCAGTGTCCCTCATGTCCCCAGTGTCCTCAGTGTCCCTCAGTGTCCCCCAGTGTCCCCCAGTGTCTCCAGTGTCCCCAGTGTCCCCTGGCTGGTCCCCAGTGTCCCCTCCCTGCTGGTGTCCCCAGGGTCCCCTCACATCGGGGGTCCCCAATGTCCCCGGTGTCCCCAGGGTCCCTTGGCCGCTCCCCGATGTTCCTGGTGTCCTCAATGGCCCCTCCCATCCAGTGTTCCCAGTGTTCCCAGTGTTCCCAGTGTCCCTCTCCCCCTGCAGCTTTCCAGCTGGGAGCAGCTCCCGACGCTCCTCCGGGGCTGCCTGGCTGGGGCTGAAGGATGAGGATTTCCCAGGATTGGGATCCAAGGATGAGGATTTCCTGGGACTGGGGCAGAAGAACGAGGATTTCCCGGGATTGGGACAGAAGAATGAGGATTTCCCGGGGTTGGGATCCAAGGACAAAGATTTCCCAGGACTGGGATTGAAGGACAAGGATTTCCCAGGATTGGGGCAGAAGAACAAGGATTTCCCGGGACTGGGATTGAAAGACAAGGATTTCCCAGGACTGGGGCAGAAGAACGAGGATTTCCCGGGACTGGGATTGAAGGACAAGGATTTCCCAGGATTGGGACGGAAGGACAAGGATTTCCCGGGACTGGGATTGAAGGACAAGGATTTCCCAGGATTGGGATCCAAGGATGAGGATTTCCCAGGACTGGGATTGAAGGACAAGGATTTCCCAAGATTGAGGCAGAAGAACGAGGATTTCCCGAGACTGGAACTGAAAGACAAGGATTTCCCGGGACTGGGATCCAAGGACGAGGATTTCCCGGGACTGGGATCGAAGCAGGAGGATTGCTCGGGCTCGGGGGCCGATCCCGCAGGGGAGCGGGACGGGAGCTGGCTCAGCGCTGCCCTGGCACGGA
This sequence comes from Cyanocitta stelleri, assembly GCA_026167965.1. Lineage (NCBI taxonomy): Eukaryota > Metazoa > Chordata > Aves > Passeriformes > Corvidae > Cyanocitta > Cyanocitta stelleri. The sequence continues at coordinate 51,133 of JANXIP010000093.1, forward strand.
GGCGATCCCAGGCCAAGGCTCCGGAGCGGAATCCGCTCCCCCCGAGGATCCCGGAGCCCCCCGGGCCCGGCAGGTAAAGGCTCCTCCCGGGAGCTCCCACCTGGCACTGGGGAGCGGGTCCGGAACCCTCTCCTGGACCGGGATTCCAGCCCGGGGTGTGCCCGGGGGATGTCCCAGTCCGGGAATTCCCCCAGCTGAGCTCTTCCCACCTCCCACTTCCCCCTCACCCCTCCCAGTTCCCGGGAGGGGCTCCCCTGGCTCAGGTGACACCCGTGGCCCAGGTGACCACAGCGGGGGGGAGGGACCCCCGGGATGGAGGTTTGGGGTGTCCCTGTTCCTTCCAGGTGCCAAAGGTGGGATCACACGGCGTGGGACAGGGTGGGACGGGTGACGCAGCATGGGTGACATGAAGTGGGGGGCACAGGGGGCACAGGGGTGGCTTGGGGGGAGGGTGCTGTCTCCCCTCACTCTCCCTGTAGGATTCGTTTCCCCATCCAGGCTGGAGCTCCCCGTCGGGACACGGCCCCGCGGGCAGGGGGCAGCCGGTGAGGCCTCTGTCCCCCCCCCAGCGTCCTCTGAGGTCCCCTGTCCTGGGGAGGGGGCACCTGGGCACCCTGGGCCCTCTGGAGCGGGGGTCCCTGTGCCCGCGGGATGGTCCTGGTGGGGACCCGGCTGCTCCTGGTGCTCGGCCCCCGGGCAGAGCGGGGTCACCCATCCCTGGGCCCAGCCTGGGCGTCCCGGGAATCCCCCCAGAGGGGCAGGAAAAGTGGGATGGGCCCAGCCCTGTGCCCAGGGGATGGTGCCCTTGGGATGGGCTGGGACCTGTGGGATGGGATCCATGGGATGGGCTGGGATCTATGGGATGGGATGGGGTCCATGGGATGGGGTCCATGGGATGGGATCCATGGGATGGGCTAGGATCCACAGGATGGGATGGGATGGGATGGGATGGGATGGGATGGGATGGGATGGGATGGGATGGGATGGGATGGGATGGGATGGGATGGGATGGGATGGGATGGGATGGGATGGGATGGGATGGGATGGGATGGGATGGGATCCATGGGATGGGATGGGATGGGATCCATGGGATCCATGGGATCCATGGGATGGGGCGGGATCCATGGGATGGGATCCAGGAGATGGGGTGGGATCCATGGGATGGGATGGGATGGGATGGGATGGGATGGGATGGGATGGGATGGGATCCATGGGCTGGGATCCATGGGATGGGATGGGATGGGATGGGATGGGATGGGATGGGATGGGATCCATGGGCTGGGATCCATGGGCTGGGGTCCATGGGCTGGGGTCCATGGGATGGGATGGGATGGGCTGGGATCCATGGGCTGGGATCCATGGGCTGGGATGGTTCGGGATGGTTCCGTTCCTGCTGCCGAGTCCAAGTGACCGATGGGTGCCGTTTTCCATCCCCGGCAGAGCGGGAGGTGCCGGGTCCTGCCGCGCCTGCTCAGGTGGGTGCCGGGGCAGGAGCGGGGAGGGGTCCCTGGGGATCCCCCTGGAATGGGGGCTGGGCATGGATCAGCATTGCTGGGGGAGGGGGCTGCCCTTCCCAGGCAGCATCCAGGGAGGTGCCAGGAGCATCCCGGTGTCCCCACGGGTGGGGCTGGGGGCTCTCCCAGCCCAGCCCTGCCGGGAGCATCCAGGAGCTCTCCCATCCCGGCCCCGCCAGGAGCATCCGGAGACTCCTCCAGCCCAGCCCCGCCAGGAGAATCCCCGAGCTCTCCCATCCTGGCTCTGCCCGGAGGATCCAGGGGCTCTCCGATCCCAGCCCTGCCAGGAGGATCCAGGGGCTCTCCCATCCCAGCCCCGCCAGGAGGATCCAGGGCCTCTCCGATCCCGTCCACGCCAGGAGGATCCAGGGCCTCTCCGATCCCGTCCACGCCAGGAGGATCCAGGGGCTCTCCGATCCCAGCCCTGCCAGGAGGATCCAGGGGCTCTCCCATCCCAGCCCCGCCAGGAGGATCCAGGGGCTCTCCCATCCCAGCCCTGCCAGGAGGATCCAGGGGCTCTCCCATCCCAGCCCCGCCAGGAGGATCCAGGGGCTCTCCCATCCCATCCCCGCCAGGATTCCCAAGGTCTCCAGTCCCATCCATGCCAGGAGCATCCCGGCTGTGGGATCGCCCTGCGCAGCCTCCAGGCCCGGGTGGAGGAGCTGGAAAACCAGGTGGGGACTGAGGGGTCACCTGTGGTCACCTGTGGGTGCCACCAGGGTCACCCGTGGCACCCCGGGGCAGGAGAAGGGGCCGCGTCCCCCGCTCCGAACGGCTCCGGGGGATGGGGAAGAGCAGCTCCGTCCCCAGGGTGGCACCTGGAGCTCGTCCCGCTCGCGGCAGGTCCGGGCGCTGGAGCTGGAGCGGGCACAGCAGGGACTGCTCCTGGAAGGTCTCCAGAGGCAGCAGCAGCACCTGGATCTCCTGAAGAGCTCCCACAGGTAACAGGTTCCCACCTGTGCTCCCAGCTCGCTGCTCAGCTCCCTGGGCTGGGCTGGATTCTTCCCGATCCATCCTGGGCAGGAGCCAGGGAAAGGTGGAGGAGCAGCAGGAGAGGCCACGGCAGGAGAAGGAGCAGCTGATGGCTCAGATCCCATCCCGGAGCCAGGACACAGTGCAGGATCGCCCCACATCCCAGGCTCACCCCACATCCCAGGCTCACCACACGTCCCAGGATCACCCCAGATGCCAGGATCACCCCAGATCCCAGGATCACCCCAGATCCCAGGAGCAGGATAAGCAGCTCGCAGGTAAATTCCCTTCAGGTGCATCATTCCAGTGGGACCCTCTGCTCCATCCCAACGGCATCAGAGCTGGTCCCGTGGAATCCAAACGGTCCTGGGACAAATCCGGCCCTCGTGCTGTCCAGAAGGAGCCCTGTAGGTCCCTGTTCCATCTCTCCTGCGGGATTTCCTGAGTGGAGGCTCCGCTGGGTCCGAGTGTCCAGCGGCGCTCGGACCGGGGCTCAGCTCTGTCCAGGACTCCCACCAGCCCCAGAACACAGGGAAAAGCTGCCCCCGCTGCGGCAGAGGCCGGGAGCCAAGTCCTGCCTTCCACGGGCAGATCCCACGGCGGGATCTCCCTTCTCCCTGTCCTGGGGCTGCGGAGCACGAGCACGGGGGGATCTCGGTGCGGGATTTCCGTGTGGATGAGGGCGGGTCCTGCCTGCTGCATCCCGCAACCCCCCTGCCTCTGCCAGCGCTCCGGGACAGGCTGTGCCAGCAGCAGCGGGATGCGGAGCGGGAGCAGAGCCGGCTCCAGGAGGCCGTGGCCGACTTGGAGACCAGGCTGGGAGAGCGGGAGCAGCTCCTGGAGCAGGTGAGGGGCCCTACCTCAGAGCCGTGGCCGTGTCCTGGAGCTGTGTTCATGTCCTGTGTCCCTGCCCTGTGTCCTGTGTCCGTGCCCATGCCTGGCAGGAGGGGCTCCCTGCCCAGACCCCTCCTGGAGCTGTGTCCGTGTCTGTGTCCCTGCTCCATGTCCATGCCCAGGCTCCTCCTGGAGCTGTGTCCATGTCCAATGTCCCTGCCTGTGTCCCGTGTCCGTGCCTGGACTCCTCCTGGAGCTGTGTCTGTGTCCCTGTCCTGTGTCCCTGCTCGTGTCCCTGCCTGTGTCCCGTGTCCGTGCCCCTGCCCGGCAGGAGGGGCTCCCTGCCCAGACCCCTCCTGGAGCTGCCCTGTCTGGCCCCAGGAGCGCCGCAGGGCCGCGGCCGAGCGCTCCAAGGCGGATTCGCTGCGGGATGCGCTGGAGGAGCAGCGCCGGCTCACGGCACAGCTGCTGTCCATGGAGAGAGCGGCGCTGGACGAGGCCAAGGTGAGCGGGGACGCGGCTCCAGGTGCTCCTGGGAATCTGAACAGGGATGGGCTGCAGCTTCCCGAAGGAATCGCCGGGGATTCCCATGGAATGCACGCCTGGGGCTGGAACCGCCCTCCGGGAGTGACTGGGATGGGGCTTGGAACCGGCTGGGGGGAGCTGGGCTGGGAGAAGGACTCGGAACCGGCTGAGGGGAGCTGTAAAGAGCTTGGAACCAGCTGGGTGGGAACTGGAAGGGGCTTGGAACCACCTGGGCGGGAGCGGGACTGGGAAAGGGGCTCGGAACCAGCCAGGATAGGAGCAGGACTGGGAAAGGGGCTCGGAACCAGCCAGGATAGGAGCAGGACTGGGAAAGGGGCTCGGAACCCAGCCAGGATAGGAATGGGACTGGGAAAGGGGCTCGGAACTAGCCGGGATAGGAGCGGGACTGGGAAAGGGGCTCGGAACCAGCCGGGATAGGAACGGGACTGGGGAAAGGGGCTCGGAACCAGCCGGGATAGGAACGGGACTGGGAAAGGGGCTCGGAACCAGCCGGGATAGGAACGGGACTGGGAAAGGGGCTCGGAACCAGCCGAGTTGGAACAGGGCCGGGGGCTGGAAGGGGCTCAGAACAGGCCAGGTCGAGCCCACTGGGTGCCCACCCGGGGCCAGAGCTCCCCAGCTGGACGCAGCCTCTGGAAGCGGCAGGGCCGGGCCAAAGGAGGAAAGACCCTCCGGGAAGCGGTGCCTGGAGCTGTCCCTTGGCCCCCAGGACGCGTGGCTGGAGGAGCAGCGGGCAGAGCTCCGGGATCGCTCCGAGGAGCGGCGGCGGCTGGCGGCCGCCTGGGCCGAGTTCCACGCCCGGGAGCGGCTGAGCCAGGAGCGGGCGGAGCGGGACGAGGAGCGGGCCCTGAGCATGGACTCGGCCCTGAGGAGCCTGGCCAAGGTCCCCGATGCCCTGCCCGGGGTCCCTCCTGCGGGGTGGCGGCACGGGGGGGGTCCCACAGGGCCGGGGCTCTCCTGTCCCTTGGGAAGCTGCGACTGTGCGGGACGGCGCCGGTGACGCTCGGTGTCGCCGGGCCCGTCCCAGGAGCAGGCGGAGCTGAAGTTCCGCAGCCGGGAGCTGAGGTGCAAGGAGGAGCAGCTGGCGAGGGACAGGGAGGAGCTGGAGGAGGCCTGGCGGGAGCTGCGGCTGGAGAAGGAGAAGGCTCTCCGGGCCGAGCAGCGCCTGAGGGAGCGCGAGGAGCAGATCCACGCCCTGGCCGAGGTAAGCGGAGCATCCACGCTGGAATGCCCGGCCGGGAGCAGGGCCGGGGCTCTGCGTCCCTCCGGAGCCGCGAGGGGCCGGGCACTGCCCGGGTGCCATTCCCCGGTGCTGTTCCCTTGTCCCGGTGCCATTCCCCTGTCCCGGTGCTGTTCCCCTGTCCCGGTGCCGTTCCCCTGTCCCGGTGCCGTTCCCCTGTCCTGGTGCTGTTCCCTTGTCCCGGGGCCGTTCCCCTTTCCCGGTGCCGTTCCCCTGTCCCGGTGCCGTTGCCTTGTCCCGGTGCCGTTCCCCTGTCCCGGTGCCGTTCCCTTGTCCCGGTGCCGTTGCCTTGTCCCGGTGCTGTTCCCCTGTCCCGGTGCCATTGCCTTGTCCTAGTGCCCTTCCCTTGCCCCGGTGCTGTTCCCTTGCCCCGGTGCCGTTCCCCTGTCCCGGTGCCGTTCCCTTGTCCCGGTGCCGTTCCCCTGTCCCGGTGCTGTTCCCCTGTCCCGGTGCCATTGCCTTGTCCTAGTGCCCTTCCCTTGCCCCGGTGCCGTTCCCTTGTCCCGGTGCCGTTCCCTTGTCCCGGTGCCGTTCCCCTGTCCCGGTGCCGTTCCCTTGTCCTGGGGCCGTTCCCTTGTCCCGGTGCCATTCTCCTGTCCCGGTGCCGTTCCCCTGTCCTGGTGCCGTTCCCCTGTCCCGGTGCCATTCCCCTGTCCCGGTGCTGTTCCCTGGTGCCATTCCCCTGTCCCGGTGCCATTCTCCTGTCCCGGTGCTGTTCCCTGGTGCCATTCCCCTGTCCCGGTGCCATTCTCCTGTCCCGGTGCCATTCCCCTGTCCCGGGGCCGTTCCCCTGTCCCGGTGCCATTCCCCTGTCCCGGTGCTGTTCCCTGGTGCCATTCCCCTGTCCTGGTGCCATTCCCCTGTCCCGGTGCCATTCTCCTGTCCCGGTGCCGTTCCCCTGTCCCGGTGCCATTCTCCTGTCCCGGTGCCGTTCCCCTGTCCCCGGTGCCGTTCCCCTGTCCCCGGTGCCGTTGCCTTGTCCCGGTGCCGTTCCCCTGTCCCGGTGCCGTTCCCGCAGCGCTCGGCACGGGAGCACCAGGACGGGGAGCGGGTGCTGCGGGAAGCGCGGAGCGTCCGGGCCGAGCACCGGATCGGCTCCAGGCCCTGCAGGAGCAGCTGGAGGAGCTGAAGCAGCAGGAGCAGCGTCTGCACCAGGCAAATCCCTCCTTCCCCAGCCCGGGGCGGGCGCGCCGGGAGCCGGAGCCTTTCCCGACGGCGCCTCTCGCTCCCTTTTCCCGGCGCGGGGCAGGACCGGCTGAGCCTGGCGCGGCAGAGGGAGCAGCTGCAGCAGCTCCGGGATGAGCTGGCCCCCGGCGGCGCGGGGGGACACTGCCGGCGACAGCCCCCGCCAACGGGCTGGGCAGCGCCCTGGGTGAGGCTCCTGCGCCGGGATCGGCCCTCCGGGCATGTTCCGGGCTGGTTGTGTCGGGGATCCTCGCGCTGCGGAGCTGCTCCGGGCTCGCAGGCGCTGCCCAGGGTGCGAGGGAGGTGGGGAGGAGGTGGGAAGGCCCTGCCAGGGGGCTGCAGGGACAGGGCTGCTCCGCTGTCTCCGGCTGCAGCTGCCCCGGTGGCTCCCGGCGCCCAGGGGCTCCTTGGCCAGGTTCCTGCCTCCCGTGGGGATGTTCCTGGGGACAGCGGGGACCCCCTGGCCTCGGCCGCGCTCTACGGACACCTCCTGCTGCTCAAGCACCGCGCCCAGATGGTGAGGGGAGAGCGGTGGAGGGGCTGGGGAGTGGCCCCAGAGGGGCTGGGAGTGGCCCCAGAGGGCTGGAGGTGGCCAGGTGGGAGCTGGAAGGGGATCGGAAGCTGTTGGGTGGGAAGAGGGCTGGGAGAGGGGCTCAGAAACAGCTGGGTGGGAATTGGAACAGTCTTGGAAGTGGCCAGGTGGGAACTGGGCTGGGAAAGGGGCTCGGAACCGTCTGGGGAAAGGGGTTTGGAACCTTCTGAGTGGGTGCTGGAAGGGGCTTGGAACCCAGCAGGGTGGGAACGGGGCTGGGAACGGGCCTTGGAACCATCTGGAAGGGGCTCAGCACCAACCAGGTGAGGGCTGGGATGGGTTTGGAACCACGCGGGTGGGATCTGGAAAGGATTTGGAACCGGCCCGGTGGGAGCAGGGCTGGAAAAGGGGCTCAGAACCTGCTGGAGGGGCTCGGAAGCGGCTGGGGTGGGCTCACCCCGTCCCTGCGCCGCTCCTCAGGACCACGATTTCCTGGAGAACGAGCGCATCTTCCTGGAGTCCCCTGAAGAAACGGCCCTAAGGGCCCCCCTGCATCCCTCGGGATCTCCGTGCCTGGAGCCTCCCGAGCCCGGCTTGTATTTACAAACAAATAATGTATTTTTGTAAAAATAAACTCTCGGCTGAGGAACTTATCCTGCAATTCCCGGAGGGCTGGGAATGTTGGGATCCGTCCCTGTGGGCCGTGGAGCGTCCGGCCTCTCCTCGGGACACCCCGAGTTATCCCAGCCCTGCCCTGGGGTCGTCCCACGCCTCTCACGGGATTTTTTGGGATCTTCTCCTGTGCAATCTGTGCTGGGCTTGCCCCGTTCCCTGCTCCGAGCGGGCAGCGGCGCTGCTCCGTTCCTGTCCACAGCGAGAGAGGCGCCGGGCAGGGTTCAAGGGCTTTAAACTGCCCGAGACAAGGCGCAGGTGGCATCCGGGGAGAAATTCCAGCCTGCGAGGCGCTGGGATGGAGCTCCAGCGCGGCTGCCCCCATCCCTGGCACTGCCCGAGGCCGGGTTGGAGGGGCCTCGGAGCTTCCCGGGCCGGTGGCAGGGGCGGAACCCACGGGAGCGCGGCTCCTTCTCCAGCCGTTCCACGGCTCTGTGACCGTCGCAGCGCAGCAGCGGGGCCGCTCTGTGACATCAGCCCCGGGCGGGGCTCGGGGGGGCCCCGGGGACCGGAGGGGACCGGAGGGGACCGGAGGGGACGCGCTGGCTCTGGGCGCTGTCACGGTGTCCCCACGATGGCTCCGCTGTGGCTCCTCGTCCTGCTGGCCCTGGCCGTGCCCTGCTGGGGCACCTGGGACACCTGCGAGTAGGTGACCCTTGCCCGGAGCTGGGCACCTTTTGGGGGATCCCTGAGGGTCCCCAGTGGTCACGGGGAGGGTCACAGCCCCCTGCCTGTGCCAGGTGCTGGCACAGCTGGTCAGGTACCAAATGGGGGGACAGATTTGGCCCTGGGGGGGGTCCCTGTCCGCGCATCGAGGGTCCCCATCCCCCCTGACAGTGCCCAGTGCTGGCACAGCGGTCAGGCACAACCAGGGGGGGACAGTCACAGCCCGGGGGGGGGGGGGGTTCCCTGTCCCCGTGCCAGGGAGCCCTGTCCCCCCTGACAGTGCCAGGCGCTGGCACAGTGCTCGGGCAGTGACGCGTCCGCGCTTCCAGGGGCACCTGCGGGCTCCGGCCCCATGGCCGAGGAGTTCGGGAGCGGCGCCGGGGCGTGCCCGGGGCCTGGCCGGGCCTCGCCAGCATCCAGGACCCGCGCAGGGCCGGCAGCGGCCACGTCTGCGGGGGGACCCTCGTCAGCCCGGCTGGGTCCTCACGGCCGCGCGCTGCTTCCTCCGCACCGGGTGAGCGGGGCCGCGGAACGGACGGGCCGGGACGGGCCGGGATCAGCCGGGATTAACCGGGATGGGCCGGGATCAACCGGGATGCTGCTGGGATTGCTTCGGGGTGCTCCGGGATGTGTCGGGATTCTCCCGGGATGCTCTGGGATGTGCCGGGATACTCCCGGATGTCCCCAGGATTGCTCCAGGACTGCTCCAGGATGCTCCCGGGATGCTCCGGGATGTGCCAGGATTCTCCCGGGATTGCTCCGGGATGCTCCGGGATGTGCCCGGATGCCCCCGGGATCCTCCGAGATGTGCCGGGATGCTCCAGGATGTGCTGGGATTCTTCCGGGATGCCCCGGATGCTTCGGGATGTGCCGGGATTGCTCCAGGATGGGCCGGGATTCTCCCGGGATGCCCCCGGGATGCTCCCGGGATGTGCCGGGATTCTCCCGGGATGCTCTGGGATGTGCCAGGATTGCTCCGGGATGCTCCGGGATGTGCCGGGATGCTCCGGGATGTGCCGGGATACTCCCGGGATTGCTCCAGATGCTCCCAGGATGTGCCGGGATTCTCCCGGAATGCCCCCGGGATTCCTCCGGGATGCTGCGGGATGTGCCAGGATTCTCCTGGGATTCCCCCGGATGCTCCGGGATGTGCCGGGATGCTCCGGGATGCTCCGGCCGGGCTCTGCTCCCTCTCACCCACCCGCGTGTCCCCAGGAATGTCAGCACGTGGCGCGTGGTCCTGGGGGCCTCCGACCTGAGCGACCCCGGCCCCGAGGCGCAGGTGCGGCAGGTGCGGCGGCTGCGGGAGCACCGGGAGCTGGACGTGGCGCTGCTGGAGCTGGAGCGGCCCGTGGAGTGCAGCGATTACGTCCAGCTCGGCTGCGTGCCCGAGGCGCGGCTGCGGCCGGACGAGCTCCGAGCCTGCTACGTCGGGGGCTGGGGCTCCATCGCGGGCACGGGTGAGTGCCAGGGGGGCCTCGATGCCCAGGTTAGGCTCTCACCACGGTCTCAGGCGTGCCGCGTGTGTCCCAGGGGTCAGCCGGGCTCCCTGGGACGTGGTCTGGGGTCCCAGCACGGCCACAGGTGTGTCCCAGGTGTGTCCCGAGGCCGGCTGGGCTCCCACAGCCTCAGGTGTGTCCTGGGGCGGGGCGGGGCGGGGCAGGCGCGGGGGTCTCACGGTCGCGCCCCCCAGCCCAGGCCCCGCGGGAGGTGCTGCACGAGGCCCAGGTTCGGCTGCTCGGCCCCCGAGCTCCTGCGGCCAGCCGGCCG